>JABUQX010061528.1:0-59430 GCA_015478945.1 Trachelipus rathkii
AAAAATTAATTAATATAAAGAATATAAATTTTTGAAAATAAAAAAAAATATAATAAAAAAAAAAATTATTCACTACACGTTTGGGAAATCTTTTTATATATTTGTAAAACTATAAATCAATATATATATTATATTTTATAAGTGTAATTAAAAAGGAGGAACTAAAAAAGTTATTAGTTAGCTCCTTACTAACACTCATTTATTGTAAATGTAGTATCTAAATTCTTACTTTCCAGATTGATCAGTATTTTAAATTTACCATTGAATGAAATATTTATTTTAAACTTTTGCAACTTCTTTTAATCATTTACTTCATAAAGTAATACTGTAGTACATCAGCTTTCAATAACAGTTTTATCACTCACTTCACGACTGATAAAACCATGTCTACAGAATCTTTCTCTGGAAACTTCTAGAAACTATTATTTACATCGACTATTCTCTTAGTTACCTTCTCCGATACTTCTCATTTCGTCTCTTCCCTGCTGGTTGTCAACGACAGCTCCATTTCTTCGACGACAGTCAATACATATTAAATATATTAGCTATATATACTATATATAAACATATAATATATATGATTATCTTTTATATATTTTAATTATATTTCAAAATATTATTCATTATATTAAAATATATAAATAATAAAATGTAATTTTTATAAGGTATAAAAGTTTTAAACTTATCTATTTGAAATCGTTTTTAAGATATTAAAAAGATTATATAATATATATATATTATATATATTATTTATATATATATATTAATATTTATTATTATTTATTATATATATATATGTATATTATTTATACATATTGATTAAGAATATATCATACGTTTTCAATTCTCTTAATAAAATAAATTATAACGTGTCAGTAATATTTCAATAACGTGTTAATAAGTCAATATCATATATATATAATTGACGTTATAAAGTATATGTATATTATATATATATAATATATTATATTAATATGATATTTAATATATTATATAGGTATATAATATATATAATATATAATATATATATTTTAGCTATATTATAATTTTACAGATTTTTAATCACTTGGGTGTAGATGAACTAAACTACTATACAGTTTTTATAGTAGATATAGAGTAAATGAAATAGATGGTTAATAGTATTAAAGTATTGAGATATCACTATCTAGATTATATCAATTATATGTTACTACGTGTAGTTATTAGAAGAATTTATAAATATAATATATAATTAATTTTATTTATATAAACTTGAGGTCATAGAGAACAAAACTGCAGTTTCAGTATCAGTTTTTATTACTTTTAAAGAATTTTATTTATGTTTTTATAAATTATGACAATTAATATTGACTAATAAATTAATATAATTAATAACTCAATCAAAATTATATAAAAAAATTGGTAATCTAAATTTATTTCAACTGGAAATAGTTCAGCTGATACAGAGCGGATTTGCTCTATCTAATATCTGAACGTATATTACGCTGATGAAGCGGAGAAAATTAATAAAATTATAAAATAATCCGACTAATTATGGATTATTATTACCCTAGGAGCCATTTGCTCAGACTGAAATGAGATCCGCTCATACAGAAGCCGGTTTTATATTCAGGAGCGAGCTAAATTTTTTTAGTAGTCATATTAATAATATAAAGTTCTTATTTATTACTATATAAATAAGTATATAATTTTATTTATTTATTATATTATATTTGAGACATATATATTAACATATATAATATTATTTTATACATAATAATATTGTATTTTAATATACTATATTATAATAATTATTTACTACTATACGTAGTAGGGTGCTGGAGGAATATGGAGTAAAGGGTAAATTAGGTAAATCGTAAGGTATATATATATACTGAGTACAGAAAAATTTCTCTTCGTATAATTAGATTTACTATAGTGAGGCCATTTTTATACTTTTAATTGAAAGGTGATATTTTATTTCGGTAACGTATATATATATATATATTGAGTATACTGACAGAATTTATAATTTATATAAATTATAATATTTATCATGCTAATTGGTAGTATTGGCGAGAGCTAGGAGGTTATACGGCCAGTATATATTATCATACCTATACAGTAATAACTATCTGTCTATATGAAATATATTATAAATTTAAATGGTTACTTATGTATTATATATTATATATATATAAGTAAAAAATATAGATTATTACATATATGTTAATATATTAATATATTATATATATATATTATTAGTGGTATTATTATTATATATTTGAGTGTTGTATATGGTAGTACTATATAGTATATTATATATATTAACGGTATAGTATCAGGTAGAGTCTAGTAATAGTATCTATATATAAGATATTATATATATTATATATTATAATTATTAGCTAATATAAATATATATTATATTAATAATATTATATGTATATTATATTTGATGATCTTAATACAATTAAATTAAAATATAACTTTTTTAACAAAGTATTTTCGGCGATAAATATTGATAATATTTTGGAATAGCGCATCAACTTTAAGAGTGGAAATTATTTATAGATTATTAATTAATATTTTACAATTATATTGTATTAATAGGCTTGGAAAACCTATTTTATGGATATATTGTCTAAGCAGATTTCGAAATTTTTTAATGTTAAAAACCTCGAGAAGAATTAATAATTTGGCCTCATTTTGATCTGAAATGATTTTAATATCCTAAAAAAAAACATTGATTGATAACTTTATAAAGGTATTTTGAGATAAAATTTTATTAACAAAGGAGTAGATTCGGAATTAATTATATATTTTTTTTTGTTAGTATTGTTTGATTTAGCCCTCTATTATGTTAGTGTGTAAATTTACATTAATACTTCACTAATGAGGGGTTGTTCACGTTTGTGTAGAACATAGCGTTTAGCCGAGAGTTTTTTCCTGATTTTCTTTGAGCCGGGCCCGGGCCGGGGTCGCTAAAAATGGCCGGTGGTTGAGCCGGGCCCCGTGCATTCGGTTCTCCACCATATAGTCTATAATACTACAATAAACGCCTATACTGATAAAGAGGTGTACTTATTCATGGTAGAGTATGGCAACTGTGAACTGTGTAAGCATTTCAGTTTAAACCAATGAAGAGAGCAGGAGTTATAATATTTTAAATTTATGATATACTCACCAGTGTAATATTATACACGGCCTCATCTATTACCTAGGATTTCTTATGTATTGATAGATATTCAAAGTTTAAACGTCAGAACCATTCTGTTATGAATTAATGATTGGAATACCTAATATAAAATAAAATATTATGTTAAAAATATATAAATGATTCAAATCATTCCGTACGCATACCCGCGGATTTAAAATGCTAAAGCACTATTTCGAGCAAACAAGATGCCAGTAGATGAAATAAATTGAATAATATATTTATTAACAAAAAATAATTATATTCAATATATATATATACTCAGTGATATTATAAAATATATATATATATATATATACGCCTGAAAATAAAAGGAAAATCATTTATGGTGTATAATTTAGGGTCATAACTATATATGCTATAGAAATAATATAAAATAAATATCAAAATTTCAGTGGATATACAGTCATAGAAATATTTGAATGAGATAATAGTTATCATTAATTAAATATGCAATTAGTATATAGTATCTGAGACATATAATCTAATAATAAGTAATAAATAAAATAATAAAAGAGAAAGAAGTTTGATTTGCAGATAGTTAATTATCTTTTTAAAAAGAATAACTTAAATGACAACCGCAATTGTGTTATGAATCAGATATGACAAACCGCGGAGTTGCGTGTTGTCAAGATATTGCGGATTTTGATGTACTTAGTCCCCAAAGTGTCAAATCGCAGTTGCAGGTTGTTACAAAATATTGTGACGGATTGCTTAATCGCATTTTGCGGCTAGCGGTTATGCGGCTTATTCGATCCATCACTAATATATTAATATATATAATAAATATATAATATATATATATATTATATATATTATATATATATATTATTATTAATATTATATATATATATATATATATTATATAATATATTATATATATATTAATATATATAATATTTAATATATTATTATATATATATATATATATTATTATTATATAATAATATATTATATAAATTAAATAAATATATATATAATATATTATATTATATATGTTATATATTATATAATATATATAATAATATATAATATATTATAAATATATATATATATACTATATATATAATATATATAATCATATATATATATATATATAAAATATATATAAATATATATAATATATAATATTATATATAGAAGTATATGATATATATATATTATAATAAATATCAGTAGGATGAGCCTTATATAAGAAAATATTAGAATTGGAATCAGTCTACAGAAAAGGTATCATTAAATTTATACAAGATTAACATTACAATATATATATCCTTGAGCTTTCGTGTTTTCCTACAGCGGGTTGAACTCACGTTCAGAATTATCGTATATATTGGCACTGCATGAGGAAGTAGACTCACATGAAAAAAGTAAAGAAATTACCTTTAGTTAATATACATATGTATAAAAGATCTCGGAGATAATCTTCTACTTAGTTATTAAAAAATGTGTGTGTGTGTGTAGTTTTGAATGAACATTTTGTTTTGTGTATGATGTCTATAGTTATATTACAATGTACTTTTTGTTTTATATGCAAATTTTATTTATGAGAGATTGAATGATGTTAACATAGAAGGTAATTAACAATGCTATATACAGATATTTTATTTAAGATTCTTTGTACCCATAATGTTATAAACTAGGATGTCATTCTTTTCGATGTACTTAATGTTTAATGGAAAGTTCCAATATGGGATTATACTGGTAGAGGCTGAATGGAATAGTCAGAGGAAGAATATGACTAGAGATTAGTAGAGAGATAGAGGATAATAGTTTCGCTTGTTGATAGGAATGGCGTGCGTGTAAGAATCATGGTTTTCACTCAATGTAAAACTGATGAGTTAGCGATATCCTTTGCACGGGAAGTATTTGTAAACAGCTAACTGAGTAGAGTTCAAGCTTTGAGAGGAGTTGGGTTTGAATAAAGTGTTGTTTGTTGGGGAAGAGTTTTTTTTTAAGAGGGAAGGATAATCAGAGGAGAAAGTTGAAGAATAGTTTTTGGAAAGAATAGTTGTTAATGTGGTTTGAGAAGGAAATTGTAGGGTGTAGAGGAAGGAAGAGTTTAGATATTAGAGCGGCAGTGGTCTTAATGGGCATTATGGATTGTAGTATGGTTTTTATTTGCTCTTTTTTAACGTTGCTTTATGTATCGATGTGAGAAAGGATACTAGAATAGTGTTTTTGAAAGTGGTAGTTAAAAGTTGAGTTCAGGGAAGGTAGGAGGGAGAGCATATGCGGAAAGCTACGTAAAAAAGAATAAGGGAAGAAAGAGTGGCCAATTTAATGTTTACAGATTTGTTGTAAGTGAGCCTATTCCTAAAAGATTGTATATGTAATTTGTGTTCCAAGGGTTTGAGCATAATGTAATAAGGTTTTCTGTAAATATTGGGAATCTGGATGAGGAGTTGGCAAGGTGGTATACCCAAAATTGACAACCTTTATTATTTGACACACTGTTAATCAATATTAGTCTAAAGGAAAAACGAATATATTACATTGGATCCTTCTGCATCAGTCAATTCAAATAATTCATAATAAACAAAAAGGCTGAATTATAACATAGACACAATACAAAATAATATTTCTCGAAGACACACCACTAA
The DNA here is from genome assembly GCA_015478945.1 of Trachelipus rathkii. NCBI lineage: Eukaryota > Metazoa > Arthropoda > Malacostraca > Isopoda > Trachelipodidae > Trachelipus > Trachelipus rathkii. The sequence goes on from JABUQX010061528.1 coordinate 5,800, forward strand.
ATATTCCATTTTTTTCTGGTCCTTTTTTATCACAATTTTTTTTCAATTAAAAAAATTAAACTGTTATTCCTAACCCTCTCTAAAATTACTACTAATAATTTTTACTTTGTTCATGTTGATGTGTTATTTATATTTTTACATCTCTTTCTGTATAGGATGGTTACCTTATGCTTATGGAACGAATAGGGACTCAAGATTATTTATGTATCTTAGTGGGCTTATTGTTAACTTGTACAATTTAATTATCCCCCCTTAATCTTTTGGTATAAACTAAGATGTCCAATTCCCTAATATTTTCAATAAGGGCCCCACTTCTCTCCTAACTGATGATAACTATTAGCACGTTTTCTTCTATTTGGTTTGTCTTTTAGGAGGTTAGCCAGGTCATTTGCTTAAATTACTACTAAATAAATTATTACCTAATTATAGAGTTGACTTAGGAGTTATATACTAATATAAGTCTATCCTTCCTTATAGTAATGGATCTTTAGATATATATTTCTATAATACTGGAATGTTATTATTACTTACTATACATAATATTATTTTACTTATATATATATAATAGACCTTATTTTATATATTGTATTCACCATATATTGTCGTTATATTAATATAATTATAATAATTATATATTATATATATAAAATCTATATATATCTTATATCAGTATATAGATTATAGACAAAGAATGCTAACTCTATGATATATAACTATATATATATATTGCTGTATTTTATATTTTGGTTTAACTGAGTAACGTACATACTGATATTTTTTTTTAGAAGGGCCACAATCCATATCTCTCAAAAACTACAATAGTTACAGGTAAAAGGAATACATTAGTAATTTTTAGGCAAAATAATTTTATTTGTCGGAAACTGTAATAAAAAAAAAAAAAAATCAAAAAATAAAAAAAATTTGAAAAAAAAATCATATCTCAAAAAAATACACATTGCTGCAGCGAAAAGGAATACATTTTTGGAATCCTTGTAAAATTTTCATTTAACTCAAAATCGTAATAACAATAATGCCCTTGAGATCTAAACGAGCTTACTATATTAAATATATGTGCAATTTTGTTTTTTAGGATGTCAGTGCGAGCTTACCCAAAATGCATTATTACCTAATTGGAGATTCTGTAGGTTATCATGGCAGAGCCTCTTCCAGCATCGTATTGTGTAAGCGGCGGTCTTCCGAGCCGAATCAGGGAACACAGTGTGGGGATCGTTTTTCCGGTCGATATTAGCACTCCGTAGGGGAGGGGCGGAGGAACCAGCCACAGCGTACCAACTCCGTTCACATCCATCACATAATGAGCGATGTTGAGGGATCGCCGGAGACCTCCCGATGGGGGGATATTAGTCATAAGCCCTTGTCCGAGTAGTTCCCGGCAAGGCCGTATGACGAACCCCGACTTCCTACCATGCCCGAGTTGCGGTATATCTACTTGGGTATCATTCTTAGTAAACACAGTAAATTATAAATAAGCAAAATGTATATAGAAAGTCTATGTTACTATAACAGAGTATCACATATTTAAAAGTGTTTCGTCTAAATAGTTACTCTCTAAAATCAATAAATTTACTGTGCAATGATTATATATTATTAGAAGAGAAATTATTATATATATTTTTTTTAGTTTATATTCTATGACAGATATCTCCTATGTAAAATTTAATGGTAGCCGAGGATTCTCAAAAATTGTATAGCCATAGTTCGTGGGGCTGTAGCTATTTGGGAAGTTTTAGGAGATAATGAACGGAATATCCGTGTTTTCCTTTGATTTTTTTTGTTTTTTTATTTTTAATGACATTTTCCGTTCGATTAATTAAGAGGTGGACTCCAGCATTCCAGCAAGGATACTTCCCAATTTTTTCGCTTTGCGAAGGCTCTATCGTAGTTAATTTTGAGGATACTAGAGGAATTGATTGATAAGATGATATTGTCGCTCTAAACGTGCAATTATCTACCTATATAAATAACTGATGGTGAATGAAAGGGAGAAAAACAGTTTGATAGATTCTTTTCGTATTGTATCATTATAATATAGGATTGTTTTTAATTATATTTTGGTCACTATTAGGTTTATGATTATAGATATGGAACATACGCTATGTATCGAAAATGTTGGGACTGAAGATACCTGTGAACCGTATTTATTTCCTATAATATCTTTATATTATATATCTTTTGACCTATAAGAGTATGAAGTAGTTATATAAAGTATTCCATTTTATATAATAATTTGCCTAATTATTATTCTAATCACTCACTACATATATATTTAACTATATATATATAATATATCTATTATTAATAATTTATATATATATGTTTTATGATTATATTATTGAAACTTTAATGGAAAATATTGAGATTCTGAGCAATCACTGGTCAACACTAAAGATGATTAGATTATAATTTTATTATAATTTGCTAATTATTGAAAAGATAATATTTGATCTTTTTGGCAACAAAATAAGTAATTGAATTTACAATATTTTTTTTTATGGAAAGAAAGTCTTTTTTTATTGTATTTTATTGAGGTAAAAATCATAGCAGAATTTTAATTTTGAAAAAATTAAAATTGTTCCCTGATTCATTATTTTTGAAGAAGAAAGACTCACTTAAAGGTTATAATCTTACTACTATTAAAAATAAATCTTATGAGTATGCAGGAATAATTGCAATAGATTCATTTACAGGAGGCGGTTGCCGGATCCCAAAGACTTGCGCCATTATTAATATAGGTAATTTTTACTATTATCTTCGGTTTCTGGTTGATTATTTTTTCAAATCTTTGGTTCCTTATTTTTCTTAAGAATATTTTAATTTATTTTTCGAGGTTTTTATTTGGTTTATTGAAGGATTTTCTATTTTTTCGGATTAGTAGAGTTACATTTTTCATTTCGTTGATGAAAGGTCTAGCATATATCTTTTTTATAGTGATTTTATTTATTATTTTTTTCTCATTATTCTTGTGTTCTAAGAGCTATATAGCATATTTACACACTCTTGTAAGTGATATGTAGTGCTCCCAATATTATATTGTTGTAGATAATCTATTTTTTTAGAAGTATTTTATTTAATTATTTATATAACGAAGTTTGGTAAATTATAATTCATTTCTGTATAAGAGCCCCATGAAATTTGAATTGAAACATTTTATTTTTTTTTTTTATTCTTTTGGGTGGTATTCCAATTTTTAGATAAAGAGAATTTATGAATTCTTAAGTTCTTTTTGTGTTATTTATTCGATTTAATTATTAGATGGATAATACTATATAATATTATTAGAAAGAAGATTGAATATCTGAGAGGGTTGCTAAATATTAGGATGAACCTGTCTGAAGGCATAAGTAATATATTTTTAGTATATAGTAGCTCCATTTTAGATGGAATTGTTATATTTGACATTGAAGAATACTGAGGCGTTATAGGCCTGGTATATATACTATGAAAACTATATATATTTATATTGAAATAGATTTCTTTCTAAAATTAAATGGACTTGCTGATAGTTCGTGAAGTCAATCTTGAGACTTAGAAGCATTCTGCAATTCAAATGAAATTGTGATTGTTTTCACTTTGTCGTCGAACTATTTGTGTCTGAAGTGAAAAGACATTTACATTGTGAAAATCTTTAACCTATAATTACTCAATCTAGATCAATTTGATTCTTTGTTCTACTTAATAACAGATTTGCGTTGAACCAAATCTCTGGCTTTTCTTGCTGCCGCTCTGGCTTGTGCCGCAAGTATTACTTTGTTGATAATATTCTTATATATAAATTATAATATATATTATAATTATATATTTATAATATATTATATAATTTATATATTTATATAATTTTGATTTATATTTATACTATATATTATAATATATATTTATATATACTTATTTATATATTATATACGATTTTATAATATATTTATATATTAATTATTATAATATATATATTATTATATATATATTATACTTTATTATTTTAATTTTTATCTTATATTACATTATTTATATAATATATATATATAAATCTTATTCTTTCCAGGTATATATTATTAATAATATATTTGATTTTTCATGTTCGTTATGTTATGTTTTGTATTTATTTTATGATATTATTAATATAGTTATTGTTATTATTATTTATTTTTTCCATAGTATTATTATAGTTTTATAATATTTGTTATGGTCATTTTTAATTAATTTTATAAATGTCCGGATAATCAACCCAAAGAAAAAATATCTCCTACAAGCTAGCAAGATTTAGCTTATTATCGATCTTTTTGTAAAATTTTATATCATAATCCATCTGAGGAATGCTTATTCATCAGATATCTGGGAGGCAGGTGACGGTCTACGTAATCTCAGAAAACCACCTTCGTCGACTCACGATTAAAGTAGTAAAGAACATTTAGTCTCTATGTAGAAAAGAAAGGCGCGACTGTAAAATCTCACCTTTCTCACTTAACCTCTCCACATAGTCAGATACTTGGCTTTTCGCTAATCTTGAAATAATCTATCGAGTGATGTCTTGGTTTTCAGCACAAAGATGCGACGCGACCATTCTGCACATTGAGTGGCATTTCATCTTTCAATCGTCTTGTGGGTCATGACGCGTGGAGAGTCGAACATACCCATTCAACAATACATTCCACTTACATTCCTCTCCTTGCAGGTCATTAGTCTTTACCTTGACTTCAATCTACATTTTTTCTTTTCCGACGATTTTACAAGCGCCTTATTTCCCTAGGATACCGATTCATATTTAGCAATAGCAGTAGTCGTATCTGTTTCTGCGTTAAATTGAGAGCTCAACCTAAACCTTTTCAAAGTGTACACTATCGTTACAGCGCGTTACTTCATCAAGTTCACTACAACTTCCTTAATTGCGATCATTTTTCGCGAGAGTTTATGATTTACCCTAATCATATTCTCACACACTTAACACGTATCCCCGCTGAGATTTTGTATCAATGCTGAATACTTTTGTACCTTAGGAATTTCATAATTTCTCTTAAATTACATACCAATTAGTTTCACCTAACTATGATTTTTACCGGCAACTTAATACTATGGATACACAACATACCTCAGTGAAGAATCGTAGTCGTTACTGTCAAGACTTAGTCCTTTTCAGCATCCTGCCACCAAGGATATTTATATTAGCCGGGCTGTCACCATAACTTGCCTAAACCATTCAACCAATCTAATCTGCTACTTTATATTAACTATTTTCGTCGGTTGGTCATCCGATTTCCTTCGTAATCGCTATATAATAGGTTGCCTAGAATATCATATTAAACTACAGATGCAATTTTTCCAGTTTGCATCATTCATCTAATATGACGTATACTTGAAATAACATCCTTTGTGAGTCTCCTGCACTCTACAAACTTCCATAACCTTTTAATCTTTCTTATTCTATTAATTTTTACTTTTCAATAAATTCTTTTCTTACTCTGTTATATCACCTCTGTACCTCAACACCTCTAAAAATCCTCTTCAATATTACTCTCTTTAGATTCTAACCATACAACAACCTAAATCATTTCCTGTATAATAAAATAGAAGGGTACCTCCTCCTCTCTCTTCTTATTTTCCATTATTCTATCACTCTCAGCTACTTAATTCTTCTGATAAACTACCCATAACCCATATACAATTATTTAAATATAAGTAGAGAACATTAAACACAATCCCTGCCTAAAATCTATTGAACTATCTTAATATAAAGCATACACTCTCTGCTCATCCGCAGGTACATCTGGCGTGTAACAAGAGTGCACATATGTGGTGCCAGGAATACACGGGGGCGTTGGTCCAATTCGATTTTCACGGCTTACCTTAACATCTGGCTTATTTAAATCCTTCTAATTTTTGATAAACCTAGGTTATTGTTTCTCCGATTTATGAGGGTTGATGACTGCAAACTGACGAGTCTTCAAAATAGGGTATCTCGACTGGCCAGACAAATCTTTCATGTCAAACCCCAAATTTTTTTTTAAAAACCTTTTAAAAAAACACAATGTTACTTTTTTTTAAAAAAACTCCCCCAAAAAACACCATATTTTTTGAATATAATATAAAAAAAACACCAAAACTCTATTTTTATTAAATTTTAATGCAAATATAAAAAAAAAATAGATCTGTACTATCGGCAATAATTTCATCACATCGCCATTTAATGAACTCCCTTGGTGTGGGGGGCTTAATCATGAGAGGAGTTGGATTACATCGAAAGGAGTGGCCTAGAGGTGGTTTATAGAAAAAATGGCAATATTTCTATTCTACATATGTCAAAATATGTACATTCTTTTTTTTAGGTTTTAACGGTAATATATATATTATTATACTTAACGAAATACAAGTTTGTCTAATTAATATACTCTATATATATATTATACCTTGTACTATATCAGTATTACCGTATTACCTAGGGCTACTTTACCGACATAGTCTCATATAACTCTACTATATTGCGTGTATTATTATACCTATATATTTTCAACACATATATATATATTATTAATTATGTTATATATATTATTAAATATATATATTAGTATATAGTACGTAGTTTATAATATACTCGCTTAATATTTATAAATAAATATTATTATTTTTATCATACTTCTTTATAAATCACTTCTCTTACATTTCTACTCTACTATTTCTCATTCCGATTGCTATTCTTCTTATCCTATTGTCTTTGTGAATCTGAGGTGTTTGTGTAGATATCCAATTTATCACCTGTCACATTGTTCTCTTCTGAATTGTGTCGTAATTAGAGAACATAAAGTTTGTTCAGCAATCAATTGTTGGTTCGTCTTACTTTATCTTATTATATCTCAAACTCGCATGCTAATTAGAAGGACCCAAGTGGTTTGGTTTTTGTGTGACTTGTGCTAAATATAGGCATTGACATTCAACATAATAGGAAGATTGGAGCTCACATTAACCATCATACAGCTTTCCATGCCGTATACAGATGTTCCGCCAGGCTATTCATTGGCAAATTGTTACATCCTAAAAGAGCGTACCTCTGTTCCCCTTGTAGGCCTATGAATAAGGATGATTCATTGATCTAAAGTTATATTTTTCACAAGTAATGCTACATAGTATGTGAGTCGATGCAGTTGGGTTGGAGAAAGTTTAACTATCCAAAAAAGATTGACTGGATAAAGAATATATAACGAAGACAAACGATTCACTGCATTCTTCACGTATGGAGCATATCATATCGAAATGCGGGAGTATTTACGTAAGTCATAAAATTGATAACATCTTCTCTCCCATTTGCTGCCTAGTACTGAAAAAAGGTGCCTTTTTATCAAATTTCACACTTACTTAAAAATTATCTCTATTACGGTTGGAAAACAAGATGTCGGGCGGAGCAATGGTGGTGTTTTATGGGAATCAGGGAGGTATAATTATGTGCACTTATTATTAGAGGTAGATAAACACTGTAGTGAATGATGAAGTTAGTATGTAGACAAGGTTGATTTGCTAATTGTAGTCTGTAGTTTGTACAATCTATGAAAGTTGAAGACGGAACATCAAGGACTGGAGAGTTTTGTACCTAGATGAAATGTCACGCGTCTTTTCAGATTTTCCGATTTAGGTGTTTCTGATAAATTAAATATGTCACACATTTATTTCAATTTGAAGAGGAATTCCGTGATCATAGTCATATTCCTATGGGGTGTAAAGTGGCGTGAAGAGCTAACTTGCACAATTTTTCATATTCATATTTCCAACATTCCGCTATTTTACTAACAAATCCATCACTCTCTACAGAGTCATATTCCAACGTCATCGCGCGACTTGTTCACATTATACTTGATGGCGATCAAGAGTATTCCCTTTCCAACATATGAATAAAGACATTTACGACATATATTTATTCAACTTTTGTATTGGTCGTTATCCATAGTTTCTATTGGTGTATCTGGAGGGACATTAAACCTGTTTTCTTATCAGTATTTCTATTATACGATATATATTTTATCTCATAATATATTTTTAATAGCTATCAAAAGTATTGATCACTTAAAAATACTAGCTATTTTTAATATCCAAATTAACTACTTTATCAATTTTAATCTGATTTTTTTTATTTAAGTATACTCAAAATACTATATAATTTATATATTAATGATAAATATAGTACTAAATATAGTACAGTATAGTACTAAATATACTACATATATAATTTTATTAGTGATGTCTTAAAAATTTTGGAACTATATATCAAATTCTATTTTATATAACTTGCTATCATATGGTATTTTTATAGGTATACTCAGTAGTATAATATATAATTTATATAACGTAGTATATATACTAGAAGTCATATGATATATATATATACTTCTATAATTAAGAAGACTTATAACATTTTATTTTTTCTTATAATATATATATAGTTAGTAATTTAAATTTAGGATTTTTCCATTTAAAATTGTATAAATTATTTTATAATAATATCTTATATATTAGGATTACTAGTATCAGTTATAAAAAATAAAAAATTTAATCTTTAGAAATCAATAAGGTTATCTCTAAATAGCTAAGTTATTGTCCGATAATATATTATATTAGATAATAAGTTAGCTTTGTACTTCACATATTAGGAATAGAGTTCATATACTAATTCTTTTTTTTGGGAACGGGTGTTGCGTCTGAGTCTTAGACCACGAAAATGGAAAATTCTCGTCGGCGATACACCGGACTCCCGCTAGTGTAAGAGTGTATGCTGATTCGGCTAGCATTATCGCAGTCTGACTAGAGTAAGGCTACCCACGTCACAACCTCGCATTCGCGCATATTAAAGATTTATTTTAATAGTCAGCGCCACGCGCATCGCGATCTTAGAATATATAGGCCCACCACTGTCTCTCGCAACCCTCGGAGAAAATTATTTTTTTCGCGCGGAGGTGGGCGCACTAGCCCCGGCCGCATTCCCGGTCCTATGTTCGATGGCGCACTCTCCCACTGGTCGGTCAACTGAAAGAGCTTCAATGTCTTAGCCGAACCCACAGTCCCCGATCCGTACACGTAGGCGGGCTATTTTTTCCGTACGTCAGTGCAGATATATAAGACAGCACTCCACGACTGCTGGCAAAGTAAATGCGCACCCGGTTGCTTAAAGTCAAACACTATAAACTCAATACCACATATAACAAGACATAAAGGGTACCACGATACGAGTTATTAAACAACATAAGGGATAAATAGCATATCACACTTGGTATACATTCGTTTTCGTCATATTTAATTCGCTACAAATAAATAAAAGCATAAAACGGAACATCGTTGGTAATTCTACCAAATTGATCAAACTTCTCACCACGAGAGACCCAACTAAGATGCAGCAATCGGTGGATTTTTATGTGACCAAATATATTAAATTCTATTAAATCTTTTTTTATTTTGGTATCTATTGATTTCATTCTCTCTAACTACACCTTCAGGAATGTCTCCAATTTCATCCCATATATCTCATGAGCAGTAATAATATATCTTTTAGAAAGAAAAACTAAAAAATTATTTGCCTCTAGGCGTTGGTAAAGGTTGTTTTTTTACCACTCGGTTACTCTGTAGAACAGAAGGTTACAACGGCATTTAATTTTCGACTCCATTTTATTGGCATTTACATATTCGTCAAATATCGTCATTAACATATATTTGTTTCATTTCGGGAGAGACTACCATCGAACATGCTTATATTATATATTCACATTATCACTCCTAAGCCGCAGTAGCTTTACTTAATATTAGTATCCTGTCATATAAGCCTTGTTTGCAATTCTATTATAAATTAAATGCAATATATTATCTTCTCTTCATAATTTCTCAATCATTGCTTTCAATGTAAAAATTGATTCCACTCTATCCTCTTACTCCACTTCCCTGAGAGTGCGAAATTCCTTATTCTATCACTGATTATGTGATCATGTTTCGTTTAATCGCTTCCTAACGTTACAGTTTACAAATCAAATATAATATATTCACATCAGAATATCATTTAACCCTACAACACTCAAAAAACTAATTCCCCTATATTTCATCCTACAGTTATCATTTTTATCCTCTACTCTACTCTCGTTTATACTATATCCCTTATGATGCTGGATAATATCTTTCCATGCTTCAACTACCAAATTAAAATGGTTGGAAGGTCTTATATCCAAAATCTTGATTTAATTTCTCACTCAAGTAATGGCTTTCAATATTAATGGCCTGCAGATTTTACTATTCATTAGTCATAACACTAATTTCTCATCCCTTTTACCTCATTATCTCCTCGCCTAATATTTCACCTCATCCCAAAATACTCATATTTATTTTTGCTTTTCCTATAACACTCACACACAACATTCACATTTCTCAAATTCATTTCAATCACTCATCTTCGCTTACCCAATTCTGAAATTTTTACAACCAGTTAATTCCATAAATAATGCCTGTCAAGATATTATATTACTTCTAACTTTCTCACCCTACTCAACCATATCTCTCCCTAACTAATCTACCTTCATATTCCCCAAATACATTACCTAATTTATTTTTGCTCCATAAAACCCACCATCACAGTCACTGTCACCTTTTTAACATCCTATATTAGCCTAATAGTTATGTTATTTCTCTCTTATACCAGATTATTTCTAGAAGTGTTCCTTTCCACACATTTCTGCTTACTATAACCATTAATTCAGCAGATATACTGAAAACACCATCCCTAATATTTACTATTTATTCTCTATACTGTAATTACCTAAACACATTTTAACTAACTTTCGACGCTTTCCTTCCAAGTTGATAAACCTAATCCCTTTATTAATCCACATTCAAATACCTTCTTCATAACCTGGTTCATTTACTTATCATAAATTGTTCCTCCTAAGTATTGCAATTTTTAAGTCTTTCATTTATCTTTCCTTCTATAATTTAATACATATCTTTTTTATTTTTTATTGTAGAATATATTTATATATATCATCATTATATGCTATTTAGCACATTGAGCCACGACCTCTTTTTTACTTTTAAGCAGCTTTAGTAAATTCACCTCTATCATTCCAATAATATATACGCTGTTGAAGATTCTCACTTCCTACATTTTTGCAACATCTCAATTAAATACTTAATCTTGCGAACTTCTATAAAAGGTTTCGTTCGTTTGTGTTCAGTTTTGTTCTGTTTGTTTCAGTATTTTCATTCTTTGTTAACATATATATCTAATGATTTTATATTTGCTATGGCTGCAATCTTATATATCTTTTTTCTTATAAATACTTATTCTTTACCTAACGATATCAATTATTGCTTCACATCATATAATCTTCTCACCTCTCTGGATAATATTTCATTTTTACTCCACTTTCCTTGCTTGTATGACATCTTCATTCTTCAACAGCCAAATAGTATAATTATCATTTTTATTAAATAATTAAAATTATCTAACTTTTAAATTTGGTATAATTATAATATTTATTATGTTCCCTCAAATTACCTATATTGATATATCAAAGAACTTATATATTAGGTTTTGGGACCTTATTATTTCATATTTTTATACTTCATTTAACCTACGGCCTATACCTCGAGCAAATATTCCTGACCGGGGTCCTAATTTATTTATTAAACCTTGGCTATATACTTTATTATAAGTAGAGCTACATAGACTAATAATAAGGAAAAAACTACACTGATAACAGCATCCATCACGAGAATGTTTTGAAACTATCAATGCCTCTTTGCATTTGATAGAAAAAACTTCATTGTTGTTTATTATACCTTGGATTCTCTTAATCTATAATTATGAAACAAAACAATTCACTATCATAGCGACCTTAAGTTAATATAATAATTACTTGAATTATGGTCGATTCAATCTATTATGGACTTTATATTCATTAATATTCTTTCTTATTACTAATTGGTCGGTTTAAATATAATATATGTCATATAATATAGTATAGTTCGAGTGGAATAAAGATTTGAATAAATAGTACCTTGGCGATTATTCATGAACATCATACTCATAATTATTCTAAAACAAAAAAAACCTTTATAATTACGTCTATTATGTCACCGTATACATTTATGAATACAGTGTGTAGACTTTAGAACCCTCCAAAGAGATACATTTGATGTATATCTAATACAGGTAACGCATAAAGATATATAAGTATGATCAATACACAGTTACATATACCAGTTCACATCATACATTAAGATAGTACCTTGGCGATTACATTTACATCAACTATAATTAATTCTACTACAAAAAAAAGGATTAAAATTGCAGGTTTTTGAAAGTGTCCTTGATGTAGGCATTAATTTTTGATTTCTCAGTATGCTTTTTTATATCTCTTATTAAATGTATATATATATATAACATGAAATCTAATGAATCATTCTTTATACTTTAATTAGTGATTTTTTAATTTTAAGAGTTACTCTATTTACAAAATTTTTTCATTTAAAAATAATAAAGCCATTATATTAACTTAATTTTAAAATAATATTTTCAATTATTCGAGTAATTTCATACGTAATTACCGGAGTAATGAGTAGAAAAGATTTTGGTGTCCATGACAGTATTTCATAAAAAGAAAATCAGATAGTAACTCTACGAGTACACCATTTCTAGGAACGTCACATAAACCAATAATAAAAACAATTATATATTTTTGGAGAATCAAAATGCTAGGAAAAATTTATAAGGAGGGTTTTTATTTTTAATAATTTTTATTAATTCAAATTTAATTAATCGGATAAATATTTTTAAAAAATTTTTAAATTATATTTTTCCCATTTTAGGTTGGGTCATATAATATAGAAAGCCGCATCATTATACCTGGGTACCATCGGTATTATATATTTTATTTCATATATATAAATATACGCCCACCGGGAGGCCGAGACCCTAATTCTTTAACCGTACTTACCCCTTGCCATCCATCTTTGCCTTGTAGAAATATTAAAACTAGGGGAAAAATAGATATATACCAAAATAGATTTAAAGGGAAGTAAAAATTATTCTTTTTTTAACTAAAAGGAATACCATATAGGGTAAGCCGCAAATATGGCAGGAGTCGGGGTCTCTCGGCCTCTCCGGTGGTTTTATGACGTCCCTACTGTCCCCCCGTTCAAGACAATGCAACTAACTCCTCTGAGAAATACCATAAATTATTTTTTTTTTTAAAATTTCCGACGAATATAATGCAATACATAAAAAAATAAATATAATATATAATAAAAATTTCCGTCACAAGTTTCTCATTACATAAATATATAAAATTATTATCTTTGCTGTAGGTGTTGCCGTTCCCGAGTTACATGATGCCATAATTGCATATTACTATTAATAGTACATATATATTTATATATATTCTAATATATTTATATCAAATATTATATATATATATTATATTAATATTTATATATATAATATATATATATATATATATATTATTTATTATATTATTTATTATATATTATATATATAATAATAATTAATAATATAATAAACTATCATATATGAGGCTCAACCAGTAGTAGTACTATTAGTAATATTATAATTAATGTATTATATTGTGTATATACTTTATATAATATCTAATTTATAATATAGATAGAAGAATATATATGAGAGAGCCTAAGAATTAGGTATATATGGGAGTAGAATAGATTAGGAATGATGAATGGATTTTAATTGATAGTATAGATATTCGATTTTAGTGGAGTCTATATAAGGTATATAGATAGGGTACCGATAGATAGATAGATAGATAGATAAATATATCATCATATAATATATATATATTATTTCTTATATAATATATAACTAATATATATATATAATAGTTAAATATATATATATATATATAATATTATTTATATATATATTCATTATAATATTAATTATCTAATATTTACTATCTTATTATTCTATTTCTATTATATATAATATAGATTAAAGATAATAAATAGATATATGGATAGATAGATAGATAGAATTAGAAAGAGTGAATGGATTTTTTTTAGGGTGGTGGTGGTACGTGTGAAAGTTTGAACCTATATTGCAGAGCTTAGCGTTTGCGAAGCTCCTTGAGTTTTAACGTCTTAAGCTAGTCCTTTTGTAGGGCTATGGCGCAGTCTAATGATATTTAGTAGGCCTCAAAGGTGCTATAAACACGCAAATACATAATTAATTTTTTAATAAAAGAAGAAGGACTAAGTATATAGGCCGCACAAGCCTAATTATTCTAGAATCGCCTATAAGCCGCCCACTATTGAACAGGAACAAAGTTACTATTTTTTACCATAATCACTTAAAGGTTTGAGAACTCTAGTAAGCATTGGCTAACTTGTATCATTCTAAAAACTAGTAGTGTAAATCTTTTAATATATATATAGTATATGATATAGTAATAGTAATACTAGTATATATATCATTTATATGTTACTTCTTTATAATATATATTACTATATAATTTATATATATATATATATATATATATATATTATATATATATATATATTTAAATATGTAAAAAAATATTTATTATAATAGTAATATAAATATTATATATTTCATTTATTTATTATAATAGGTAATACTCACATACCCTATACCCTTAAATAGAAAGTTTTACGGTATAATTTTAGGATAGGATGAGGTAGTAATAAAGAAGTGTGAGTATTTGAGTTGATAATATATTTAGATTATTAGTATTCCTTATCATAAAAGATTGTGATTACCTATAAGTATATAATAATGTATATATATACTATATAATATATAAAATATATATATATATATATATATTATATATATATATATATATATATACTAGTATTATACTATATATACTATATATTATAACTAGCAGGTTGTTTGCTAAAGAACCCACCAGCAGCAGGATGTGAGGGACGTCCTAAAAGAAACGTCCCATGAAGGAGTGGGGCCCTCTAAGGCACAGTTGGTCCTAGTCCCTTTTCCCGCCCACGCAGCACAGGGAGGTTTGTCGCCCTATTTATTAATTTAATACTCCCCTTCCCAGCTCTGCAGCTGTAGAGAGCTTTTTCAGCACAAGCGGGGACATACTAAGGGCAAGAGGTCCCTCTTTAGATGAGGGAAACTTTGAGGAACTTGTATTCCTCACAGCAAATATGGGACCTCCTGGGGGACAAACATGGACCCACAAGGATGATGGGAGGAGAGCAAGGCACGTGTAGATATTAGTTGAGGGGGTTTTAATTACAGAAAAATTAGTATGATCATTTTTTTCTTACCTTATAAATTAGCCTATGAGCTGCTTTTGTTATCCCACTAAAGTTTACTTTGTAATAAATTTAGCGAACACGAGCCGGCAGGCGAAAAGTCGCTAGGCGTCAAGACGCATAGCCCGCTAGACAGCATTGAAGGTTGCAAAGAAATATATCCCTCCCTCGCGCCAAAGGGCGCTATTAAGAGACTATCTTATTTATACAGAGCACTGTTCCGGGGGAATAAGGCCAAAGTTGCATTAGGCGCAGTGCGCACTATGTTCATACACTCAAAATATTATGCGCGAGCCTTCACGCTGCCTATTTGTTAATGATTATTTCTTTTCAGCAACACTCGGAGCAATGGCAATGGGCTCCATCTTGGGTTTTTCTTCCCCGGTGGGTCCAATTCTTACCAGCAACTCCACAGATATTAGTATGGATCCCCTCACAGACGATCAAAACAGTTGGTTTTCTTCAGTTCCAAGCTTGGGCTCATTAGTAAGTTGTCCACTGGCAGGCTATTGTCTAAATTACTTCGGAAGAAAACCAACAATCATTTTCTCAATTATTCCTGTCTTTATCGGTTGGGTTCTTATAAGTAAGTGGAATTATTTTACAGATTGAGAATTTTGTCTTAGAAATTTTCTTTTATTAAGTTTTCATATATATTTTATAAATATGTAATTACATGACCAAAAAGGACATTACGGTAGCTTATGTAGAATTTGTTATTCTTTTCAAGTGTGTCTTTAGTTTTCCAAGCTAGATATCATACAAGGATATCGCCTAATGCAGTTTTCACTTGTATTTTTATATCTATACTCTTTGAGATTACTAACTAACTGTACAAATTCTCAAAGAATAAAACCATTGTAATTACAATTTCCTTTTTTTTTTAATTAATGGCTACTAGCTTTCGGAGGTCCTATCCATACCTCCATCTATCTGGCATAAAATGAAAAACAGAGAAGATATAATTGACTCAAAAAGGTTGATTATGTTAAACAACATACAAAACCACCTAAATCAGTACTTCTTAAGATTATATTGTTAATAAAATTTGCAATTAGTAAAAAATTTCCTTAATAATAAAAATATTTTTATTTTTAATACAAATTATTTCAAAAAAACTTCTTTTTTTAGGAATTATTTTTTATTAAAAATTTAAATAGTTTTAATATAAATGAAAATTTAGTAATTGATAATTTTATGAAGTCAGAAGTACTGATTTAGGTAGTTTTCTAGATGGCTATAATTCAGTGACTTAGTCAACAATTTTGAGTCATTGACACCCTATCTGTTTTTTATTTTGTCTCTGAAATATTTAGGTCCAGATGTGACCTCCCAAAGCGAGCTATTTTAATAAAGTTTTGTAATAAGAGTGTTTTAATTATTTGAAGATATATGCAATAAATATCTACACGTCTATAATGTTCCTTAAGATTTGAATGAATAATATTTACTTTCTATACAATTTCTTTCATTTGATTTGTTCTCCCTTTTAGTTTCTGCACAAAATTTTCCGATGCTAATAGTTGGAAGGCTCTTATCGGGCATTTACTGTGCCATCATTTCACTGTCAGTACCGACATATGTTGCAGAATTTGCGTCACCACAAATAAGAGGAACTCTTGGTGAGTAACCACACTGAAATATTTTTAAATGTTTTGATTTTTAAGATAGAGCTGAAATAATAAAATATAATAATATAATATACCATTATAATTAATCTTTTTCTTATTCGTCTTAAGAAGTAAATATTGAGCATAAATTAGATTTTTTTTGGTAATTTCTAACTTTTAAAAATGATTATTCTCTCAATTTTTATTTTTATTTAACAAAAAAAAAACAAAAAAAAAAAAACAACAACTCTGTTATATTATTATTATTTGAGAGAGCATCACGGGCTCTCTTGGCAAATAGTTGACTTGCTTTGAACTCGTAACGTTCAGTAGGTCTGGGGGAAGGCACATGTCCTTCGTTGGTAAGGTACTCTCTCTCGAAAAATAAAAAAATAAATGACCAATTTTATTTGCTTCTTTTACAAATCAACTCATAATTAAAATATAAAATGTTGTTTTTTTTCTACGTATTGTCGCTTGACATTAATCATTTTATGCAAAGTACGTATATTAATGTAAGGGTTGGATCATTCATTAATTATTGCTGCGTTTAACTCCATTTACTAGCTCGCAATTGTTGTAGCATAACACCTAATAAGGAAAACGGTTAATGCTCTTGAGTATTTTAGTTTTTAGTTTTACTAATAAAACTAAGCCTAAAAAAGGACACTAAAATCCAATTAGCGAAATATGTTTAGAAAAGTGTCTGCTTAATAAAATTAAATTTCTTTAATGAAACTCAACTTAACATATAAAATTTTAAAATAAGTCACACAAAATAGTGAATAAATTTGCTTACTTTTATAATCTATTTTTCTCTAAAAAAAAAATTGCTGCTTTCAAATTATAACGATTAGGTTTCACAAATAATGTTCTATTGAATCTACTACACCAGCAAAAAGTTAATGCAAACCCTTTTTTCAACATCGTAAAATTCTCACATTCATCTTTATTATTTGACAAATTGACTGAGAGTTTCGTAAATTAGTATTAGGCCAGTAGTGTAAAACCAAAAAAGTAGACGAATCGAAAATAATTGCTACAAAAGGTTTAATGTTTTAATGCTCATTTGTGGTCCAATATGACTATCCTGGGTTTTCCCCCGCGACGAAGTTGTGTTTAAGTGGTGGGAGTTAAAAATGTACCCCCCCCCCCAAAAGGGGTATGTTTGCGGTTTTACGGTTATATCTCGTAAAGGACTCACAATATCGAGACCATGCCCTACAACTTTTAATAGGACCATGTCATTCTGCATGTCATGAGATCATGCGCATATTTTTTGGACCACCCGTTCCCATACTAGTGCTCATCAAAATAAAGATTTTACATATATATGATTTTAATTTTTTTTTTAAAAATAATGGTTTTTGGTAATATCCTATCTAAACTACCACCCATCAAATCAAATGTATATATTATATATATAGATAATATATATATATTATATATATATAATAATATATATATATAGTATAAACTATATATATAATTATATATATATATTTATATATAGGTATATATATATAATATTATAATATATATATAATATATATATTCTATATATATATATATATATATAATATATAAAGGGCCATGCTCTGTATGAGCCGTCATATGTATCTTAAAAACTTTATAAAGCTACAGTAAAACGGGATACGATTGCTGGAAGCTGGTCCAAGTTTGGCCCTGGAAATGTAAAAAAAAAATAAAAAAAAAAAAAAAAAAAAATAAAAAATAAATGAAAAAAATTAATCCTCAAACTCAATACTAACAGCCGAAAATAGGAATAGCTTTTTTGGAATCCTGGTAAATTTCACATAATATTAAAGAAAAAAAAAAAAAAAGAAAAAAAAAAAAAATTAATTGTTAATGAATTATAGTAATATATGATTAGAAAGGTCCTATTTAGAGACCTTTTATTGGTTACTCGTGAAAATAAATAGACTTTAATTTATTAAATTTTTGCTTTAATAATAAGGCACACAAGGGGCTCGAGCCGACGGGGAAACATAGGGGGGGGAAGTTTTCCATACCCCGTAGGGGAGGGGCGGGGAACCCCCGCGACACCTCAAATACCAAAGAGCGGGGGTTCCGGATACACTCCCCGGAGGGGGGGAATTAGCTACCCCGTAGTTCCCCGAAGGCCGAGAGACCCCGACTCCCCCCCCCCCCCCCTTGCCCCCCCCCCAAAAATCCCCGGTCCTGCCATGGGGGCGGTATACCCTTGGGGTTTTCTTTAGTAAAAAAAAAAAAAGCAAATGTAATAGAAAGTCTATTTATTTTAACGAGTAACAATAAAAGGTCTCTAAAGAGGCCTTCTAATCATATAACTAATAATTTTTAACAATTTTTATTTTTTTAAGTTTTTTTACATTTTCTTATGTGAAAATTTATACCAGGATCCAAAAATGTATTCCTTTTCGCTGTAGCTATTGTATGTTTTTGAGAATATATATATATATTAATATTTTTTTTTTTATAATAAAAACATTCCAGGGCAAACTGTTGCCAGGCCATATCCAACAAATGTAATCAACTCCGTTATAAACCTGATACGCAGTTAATAGTTTTTAAGATACATATGTCGGCTATAACAGACCTGACCATATATGATATATATATTATATATAATATTATATATATATATATATACATATATATATATATTATATAATATATATATAATATATATATATATATATAGTAATATAAATATATATAATATATATATAATATATATATGGAACTTTCCCTTTAACAAAGGCTGTTAACTCGATATATATCGAACGAAGAATGTAATCGATTTTTTTTTTCGATGTATTTCAAGGCAATAAAGCGTGAAGGTTGACAAAAAGTTTTTTTTTTTTTTCATACATAAGGAATACCCAAGATTAAATAGCAAAGATGTCAAAGAGTCAGGGTCTCTCGCCTCAGCGGGGGACGACGGGGGGACGTCGTCCCCACCTCTGTCCTCCGTCGGCTCGAGCCCCTTTTAATAAAATGAAATAAAAAAAAAAATTAAAACAGAAAATTAACATACTAAAAATTAACAGAATTGATAAAAAGCAACATGTGGCAACTTTTTCTTTTCTTCTATTGGAGTTTAAGTTAATACGTCACAGTGCATGGGTAGACTATTAGTGTTCTCAGTCGATATTTCGATATTTGAAATATTTTTATGTATACATCCTTTATAAGGGAAAGTGCCTATACTATAATATATATATATATATAGTAATAGTATATATATTATAATATATTATATACCATATAAGGGGAATTATATATAATATATATCTATATAAATAATATATATATAGTATATATATATATAATATATATAATATATATATAACATATAAGAAGAAACAACAAAAATTGTTTTCCAGCGATACGTAAATAATATAGATACGTATTAACCAAAGATTATGCATAAAATAAAATAATATAATAGATTAAACAATTTAATGCCAGCCGAGTTTCCAATTGAGTCCGTCCATATGTACTTAGAAAACTATTAAGGCAACACGCCACACACTCAACGGGAATAACAAATCAATCTGCATGGCACAAGATCAAACATCTAGGTACCACAAAATGTCAGGTCAATCCTAAGGAACAGCATGTAAAAAAAAAAAAAAACAACAAGAAAAAAAAAAAAAAAAAAAGAAAAAAAAAATTATATCTCAAAAACTAATCAATAGCATCACAGCGAAAAGAGCAATCATCCTCATATTATAGGGAAATATTTAATCATTAACATTTTATTACAGTTAGTAATCGAAAAATTTAGGGAAATCAGATACATAAATAATAAAGAAAAATAATTATTGTAAATAATTATAGTAATAACTATTAATAATAAGGCTATTTAGAGATCCTTTTATTGGTTTTCGCGAGAAAATATAAGCATACTTCTATTAAATTTGCTTTAATCGTTACGCAAACGGCACACTAGGGGGCTCGAAGCCGACGGGGAACATAGGGGGGATCGTTTTCCCATACCCCGAACAAGCACCGCGAGCAGGAAAAGGAGCACCCCAGCGACTCGCCAAATACCAAAGAGCGGGAGTGTACTGCCGGAGCAGAACCCTCTGAGAGCCACCGGAGGGGGGAATTAGTTCCTACCAAAACCGTAGTCTCCCGGAAGAGGGCCGAGAGAGCCACCGCAACCATCCTGCCATCGGTTGCGGTATCCTTCGCGAAGTTCGTCTTTAGTAAAATACAAAAAATATACAATATTTACATGGAGGAAAGTCTATTTATTTTAACGAGTAACCCAATAAAAGGTCCCTAAATAGGCTTCATACTCTTTATACTCATATTACTATAATTATTAACAATCTTTTTTATTGATGGTTTTTTTTTTTTTATTTTTTTAACAAACTATTCCTCGAATGGTGGAGAAAATACTGGAGGGACCAGGATCCAAAATGTATTCCTTTTCGCTGGAGCTATTGTAGTTTTTGTTGTTAAAAGTGTTCTATATAAGGATAGTTTTTTTTCTTTTTTTTTACGCATTTCAGGACCAGCATATGGACAGACCTGCATCCAGCAGTATCCCTGAGTTTAATAGCATTAATATTTTTTTAAGATACATACTGACGGAACAAGGGAAACGCCTGACCATATATATTAGTATTAAATAGTATCACACAATATATAATACAGAATATATATATTAATGATATATATATTATAATATATATATAGTTAATATGATAATATAAATATATATATATATAATAGTATTAATAATATAATAGACATATATAAATCCGACGCATATATAAACTGCGCAAGGTCGTAAGGATGCTAATAAAGTGATTGATGTAGCCTACTACACCCACAAAAAACTTAATGCAATGTATAAAAAATAATATATATATTAATACTATCAGTGATAGGTCACGGTATACAGAAAATTGGTTGGGGTCGATACCGGTACATCGTACTTCGAAAAAATAGCTTGGGGCGATACTCGATACTTCGGTACTTTGTGAAAGGCATTTGGCGATTACCGGTATCGGTACTGTAAATCGCCGGTACAAATATCGATAATCGATACATTTTCATGATATGTGTGAAAAATCCCTTGGTGTCATAAATTTCAATAATAGTTTTATAAGTTACTAAAGCGCAAATAGAACTGATAAAGCGGTTATCTCTGTTAGATTAAATTTATATAGTATATTATATATATATATATATATATTATATATAATATAATATAGTATATATATATATATATATATATATATAATATATAATATATATAATATATATAAAATTATAATATATATCTATATATATATATATTATATATATATATATAAATATATATATATATTATAATATAATATATTATAATATTATATATATATATATATATATATATATAATATATATATAATATTAATATATAAAGTAATGCAACCAAGCAATAAATTTCCGTAATCGAACTCAAAGTGTCATTTACCTACTTTTAGTCACATAAAAGGGCTTAAATTAATACGGAGAGTTATTGTTGCAAATACATTATAGGTTATCTGGTATCCACAGTATGCGAATTTGCTCATTGGAACCTCGATTTTCAATAAACACCAAACCGTGTAGTTTTCGATGGCCTGAGAAAATTGCATTCTTATGGCAAGAAATATATTTCAGTTGTCAATTGAGACGCGTCATCCCAGATCCAAAACGTTGTTTACCCATGGCAATCCATCGCGGAAGATATTCCAATTCAGCAATAAAGTGTCGAGCGGAGAAGTACGTTCATAAAATACGTTCATGAGAGTTGTAATACGTTCAGACACAAAATAGGCTGAAGGAACAGAGGGGTTAAGAAAACCCATAATAAAATCCTCCAGCAAGGACGCAGAATTCACATATCCACTAGTGTAAGACTATTAATATTACATTATTGCTACTATTGTCAGCTCAACTAAATTATGAAGTATCGATTAGGTAGATATTGACCACAGACGACTCAATCCACTGGGCAAGATCTCAGCAAGATGCTTTACCCGGTATGTCCAATAGTATAAGGGAAGAGCGTACACAAACACACATACAGCATAGCACACCACAAGGATACATCATCAGACGCTACGAATTTATAATGCGGTGCTTAGCACAGCTTATTTAATTGTAAAATCCGATAACACTATGCCTAATAATATGTATACAACCCAGGAACTGACGGATATGGTTGATGCGTTTAATTCCTTGAAACAAGAATATGCCCACAAGAGCCTACGGGAGGTGTATAGACGGGAGATATCCAGGATCTGTTTGAACCGCATTCCAGTACTATAATGTACAGAATTGTAGCACAGGTTTTTCAAAAGAAATTATAGGTTTCGAACCAACTCACCATCTCGCCAAACCTCAAGTCAACCCTCCCACCCGACCCTTTTGACATGGGAGTTTGTACTTTCTATGTATACCTACAGAACGACCCAACAACCCTACTTACCGGCAAGACAGGAAACGGTACGTGTGGAATTCTACATTATGTACAAACATTTCTTACATGAGAACACAATTGTGCAAGGTCTGCATCCTGGCGAGCCCGGGACGTTGGTTGTAGTTCGTAGTGGTCCAAATTGTTTCCATTGTCGTATTTATGGTCAAAACGACAATAAACTGACGGGCAGCTCCGTAATTGTGAGTACGAATGAGGCCAGGTTTACCAATATTGGCGATGATTAATCGGGTGGCAAATGATCGTACTGGACGAGGAAAAACACGCAATATCAACCGTTACAACACGCCGACATCCAGCGATAGTTTAACTCTCATAAATGTGGTAGTGTTGATACTGCTAGATAATATACGATTTCGGTCCGGACATTTACCATAGAAACCTAGATAAGGCATGAATGAAATCAAATGAATTGCTGGACACTAAACTTTTGTCAGACCTTGCTCGCTGACCGGTACCATTACACGATCACGCTCAAAATTTGTACTACCAGCATGACAGGATGCCCAGCAACATACACACAAGGGCTGTGCAACCCATCATCTAAGACGTAACACAACCGCCCCGGTAGGCTGGATAGGAAACATGCGGTACCCGCCCGCCCCTCTCCGCTACCTCACATCGGCACCTTTTTTTCATTCCCGTGGCCGCTCTCTAGATCACCGGAACTTAAAAATCAACTGGAGTATTACTGACGGGGCTACCTGAAGAAATCGTATCTACGTGGGTACACACACCGATAGAATCAGTTAAGTTAGCCTCTTGATTGGCGATCAATCACGCCTTGTCCGATAGTCGATCTCGAAAAAATCAGCATTGGCAACAGTACAAGGCCCGGGTGGATCAAGACGGGCGAACTTTGCGTATGGAATAAAAGCAGACATTTCGCGCACCGCGTAATAATGGTACATGCATAATACGATAAACGAATGTACTACATAAATCAGAAGGTACTACAGGATAAGGATTTCATACTATAACCAAATCATACTTAGTATGGACTTAAAATTGAAAGCGAATTGTACAGGAGTTATAGAAATCATTTCTGTTATAAATCATAAACTGTTCATCGTACCTAACTATTAACTATAACCTAATAAAACGACGACTGTAATGGGGGTTCGCCCTCATTCACGAGTGTTCTACAACCTATTACAACTAAACATTTGTTGAACTATTACCGGCAGTAAGTCACGTATTTCGCGTGTATGAGAGGTAACTTACCATTTGAAATCTGAGATAACTTTCTCTATGAACCCTAAATAATTTTGCCAATACAATGCAATTTAATTAAGCGAAACCCACACGGTTTTATTGAAAATACGAAGGTTCATGAGCAATTCGCATACAAAGACCCTATTTATTCCTACAAGTTTCTAAATCAATTTGAGCATCAATTTACGGAAATTATTCCGTGTTGCACATTTAGCTGAGAACCACACACACACACAACACACACAACACACACACACACGCATATAAAATATTAAGTATATAATAATTATATATATATATATAATAGATATATATATATATATATAATATATATATATATATATATATATATATATAGTATATAATATATAATAATATATTAAAACTATAATATATATATATTATAATAATATATTATATATATATAATATAATATGAGACCTGTTGTTTAATAAGAAGACATGGGTCATTTAATTTAATTTAAAAAAATAAGTAAAAAATTAAAAATGCTGAGCATTAATAAAAGCATTTATAAGCAAACTTTAGAATTCTAAAGATGAATGCAATGCAACATGGGACGCGGTAAATGAATGCACTAAATTACAGGAGCTTTACCTCCCCGTGCCTCCAACCGACCCGGAGTTGCTGGAAAATATAAATATATCTTATATCTTTAGTAACAAAAGGTATATATAAGCATAAATTTTTTTAACAAATGAAGCATCTGGCAGTATTAGTCATGAAGTATGAAATTGGATAACTTTCTCAATATTTCTAAAATTTATTTTTAAAACTTTCCTTCACTACGGATCATTTACAACATTTCTTATAGAGTTCATGAAAATCAGTGTTAAATGCAGCACTCGCGTGTCTTATAATTGATAATCTCGTCCATAGTTATAAACATGATATATTTGGAGGCCTACTTTTTTCATATAATTTAAAAACAAAGTTTAACCACAGAATATTAATAAAGACATATTTTCAATACACTAATAAAAAAATAATTTAAATAAAAAAAAAAAATTCTTATAACAAGACATGGCCATGATACATACCAAAAATGTACCGAATAAAAGTACCGATGTTTTCGGTACTAGGTACAACACAAATTTGATGGGCAGATACGTTATCGGTACTTTCAAAAGTGTGGCGATAACCGGTATCGGTATAAAAGTATCGCCCCGAAGTACATGTACCCCGGGTTTAAAAAAACCAATGGGTTTTGGTTATATATTTTACTCTGTATATATAGTATATATATATAGATATATTGATATATATATATATATAATATAATATAATAAATATTATATATATATATATATATATAATTATATATAATATATTATATATATAATATAAATATAATAATATATTATAATATTTATATATAATAATAGATATATAATATATATATAATTATACTATATAGAAATATATATATCTATTATAATATTATATATAATAATAATATATATATATTAATATAATATAATTATTATAAATAAATATATAAACAATATAAGTAATAAAAATCTATATAATATATCATATAAATATAATATATAATAGTAATCTTAAATATATATCATATATTATATATTATAAGATAATATAATAGAATATTATATTTATATACTAGAATCTATAGTAAATATATATAAATATATACTATAATATATATACTATATATATATATAATATATGTGTCTCTATTTTACGATTCCGTCAGTTTTGATTTTTTTTTTATTTTTATTTTTTTTTAAATAGATTTCAACTATAAGGTACTAACAATGAATTTCAGTGGTAAACTAGACATGATTCATAAAGTTCGAAATAATTTTAAATAATTTATTAAAAATACATATGTTCAAATATTTTTTTCAAATCAAAGATGAAATATCTCGAAAAAGTACGACACTTACAGAAAAACCAATGATATATTGTTCACAGCTTCTAAAATCTGATTAGAAGTTGCAAACCCTAAAAAAAAAAAAATATTTTTCAAAAGGAATATCTCGAAAAGTACGACACTAATTTAAAGAAAAAACCAATAACATATTGGAAACATCAGCGTATAAAGCTTATACAAAAATGTTAAAAAAAAAAAAAAAAAAAAAAAAAAAAAAAAAAAAAAAAAAAAAAAAAAAAAATGATCGGGGCTCGAGCCGACGGGGGGACAGAAGGGGGACGAAGTTTCCATACCCGTAGGAGAGGGGCGGAGGAACCCCCGCGACACCCAAATACCAAATGAGCGGTGGTTTCCGGAGACCCTCCCCGGGGGGAAATAGTCCTACCGCTCGTCGTTCGCCCCGGAAGGCCCGAGAGACCTCCGACTCTGCCTCTTTGCGGTTTATCCATTGGTATTTCTTTAGTTAAAGAAAAAAAAAATTAAACTGACGGAGTCGTAAAAACGAACTGGTCCTATTGTATTGTTGAATCAATGTCCGTTACGCACACTTAGAATTGATTGTAGGATCAGTACATACCTGGAATTATATCCTGTAGTTTTCAGTGTTTCCTGGAAAAGAGATTGTCCTAAATTGTCTTCCAGTTATTTAGACTGTATATTAATCATTTTTGGTTAAAACTACCTTCGCAGCAATCACAGAGATTTCTTAAAGTTAAAGAGACTACGAGTACAAAATATGGTAATAGTTGAGTATACTTCAATCTGAAAAAATCAAAATGACGGATCTGTGTCCTGTGTGTGAAAAGACAATAGAGGAGAATGAGGCAGTGACTGTGAAAACAAGAATAATCAGAAATTTGTTGGAGTGCAGTAAGAAGAAACGTGATGGAAAGGATGCTCTTTTTAAGACATGTGATACCGTAAAACTTCGTGTTTCCTGTCATAAATCTTACACCAGGGAGAAAAATGTGGCTGCTGCAGAGAAAGCTAGTGGAAGTGGAGTTGCACGTCGAAGCCGATCAGGTCAGCGCATCGTCATCTTCACTATCTATTACAACATGTTTTTCCTTTTGTAATACGGAAACGAATGATGATTTCATTTCCAAACAGCTAAGACTTAATGTCCATCATCGGGTTGTTGTCAGTACCGTAACCACTAGAGAATTTGGAGACAGTGTCTTGGAAACTGCAGCTGCCCGGGGAGACCAGTGGGCTGGAGAAGTCACATCCCGATTGAGGAACGATTTGATTGTCGATTAGGGGAGGTACCATCAGAAGTGCATTAGAAAATTTTTCTTACCTGCACGTTCAACAAACGTCAAAGGTAGACCCCAAAATGAAGTCATCACTACTGCTCTACAATACGTTTGTAACTACATTGAAGGCATAGAAGATGAGTGCCAGTTTTCTTTGAGAGAGGTCCTTAAAGATTTCCATGGCCCAAAAGTAAGTGAGAAATCTCTGAAGAAAAGGTTGCAAGACCATTATGGGAGTGACATCATCATATCAGTTGGTCAACACTGACAGACTACTCTGCTTCCGCAATACTGGTTACAAAATCTTGTCCCAGCAATGGTATAAATCCAAACAGGCAAATGAAGAGGAAGAACGCCTCCGAGTTGTTAGAGCAGTGGCTGACATAATCAGGGAAGATATTCGTTCAAAAGTGCATCGCCGTGACAGTTACCCAGATCCCCAACGCTTTCTGGAAAACTGTGAGGAGGACATTCCACAAACATTACAGGTGTTGCTTGATTCAATCATGCAGAGAGGCAAACGAGGTCAACGGAAGAAAGACATAACCAAGGTAATTTCTATTCCACATGCAGTAATATCATTCACCAGACCTAGATCTTTCCGATCATCCCTCAAAGTTGGGGTTGGAGCCCTCCTGTCAAGGAAATATGGCTCAAGGGAGATAATACAAATAGCATGTGGACTTGGTTTCTGCTGTTCCTACGACGAGGCCAGGATGTTTAAAGTGTCTTGTATGAACTACCCTCAAAGCCCTAACCACCCAAATTATTTTTCTCAATGGGCGTTTGACAATGCAGATGTCAATGTTGAAGCAATTGATGGCCATAATAACTTTCATGGCATGGGTGGTATCCAATGTGTAACGCCAGCATGTTCGGCCTCATCAAGTGGTAAGTACTTGCTAGAACAAGTACTGTTCCAAAAGCCAGCACAGTTGAAGAATTCTGTGTCATTCCAGTAACAAAATTTGAACCAACTAGAGCACCTTTGAGGAGCATCACGCCTGATGACTTGACTAAAAATTGTTTAAGAGTGAACATTAAACTGGCTGATTTCATGTGGATATTTGGTAAATAGAAAGAAGATTATATTCCAGGTTGGAATGGCTTCATGGAGCAAATAACGTGCTTTGAACCGTTCTCGACGTCACAGAGACTGTTCCTTCCATTCATCAATGCACCTCCCAGCAACTATGACACTATTTACACTTCACTTCTCCCCGCAATAAACAAATGCAAAAGCATCAAACAGAATGTTGTTAGGACACAAGAAGGATCTGCTTCTCTGGGGATGTCAGGCTTCAAAGTTTGGGTCTTCAACCAGCTCCTGCTTCCACGGATCCAGCTCCACAGTCACTTCTCCCACAATTTTCTCCAAATGCTACAAGGGCTGTGCAGGTGGTTGTGGGTGTCGGAAGGCTGGGATTAAGTGCTTATTGATTTGTGTCAACTGCAAAGGGAAATCATGCACTAACTCCCTCCAAACAGATGAAATTGACGAACCAGATCTTGACGAAGACATGGAATGCATATATGGGGCGACAAAATTTACAGACTTTGAGGAGCCGAGTGATGGGGCGACGGACTCCGAATCAGAAATTACAGCCTTTGAGGAGCCGAGAGCCAAACGTCGACGTCTGTGAAATTTGTGTACCTACCTGTTTTTTCTACCTTTTCATCTTCATACTTTTAACTACAATGTTTCTTATTATGAAATATATTCATCACTAATAATAAATAATAATAAATAATAATAATAATAATAATTAATAATAATAATAATAATACATCAATAATAATAAATTAATAATAATAATAATAATCATAAAATAATAATAATAAAATAATAATAATTGATTTTCAAAAATTGTGTTTCCTTATTTAAATGTACCGGAGAAAAAACTGCGTTGATCCAAATTAATTCACTTTTTGTCTCATCCGAAAGCATAGCTTTATTCCTCAATAAACTCTTGTTGGACAAATTTATGATAGATGGCTATTTAGATGATATACCAAAAACCATAAGTTGAAACGACAAAGTTTTCAAAAATATGTAAAATTTTCCAACTTTTGCATTGAGCACTAAGCTACTGGGAACGCAGGTCTCGGTCCCAAAAACTATGCGATGGGTATCATATCAATCAGCAATGCATCGGACACGACTCCCTGGACATGGATTTTCGTATATGTAGAAAGTCGATAACACCGTGAGTAAACCTACTAGCGTTTAAAACCGCAAGAGTACCCTTTTGGGGTAACATTTTTAACCCCCCACACTATCAAAACACAACTCTGCCGGGGAAAACCAGGATAGTCACTTCATTGAGCCACAAATGAAGCCCAATAAAAACAATAAAAATCTTTTTTGCTAAGCAATTATTCCGATTTGCGATTCTAAGCTCCTACTGCTTAACTATTATGCTGCCACAGGTTTTATAGTTATTTGAAAAAAAAAAACAATTTCTCAATGGATTTAATCCCAACACTTGGTAGTAAGTCGAATCTAAACTCCTATACCAAGTTAGGGAGATTAATATATATCTTTACAGATTGGTTCATCAATCAAACATTTATCAGAATGATCCTGTCTACTTGACCGGAAATTCTTCTTAGCCTAATTATAAAATTATTTTTATTATTATTATTATTATTCAGACTATTTATATACATTCTCTCATTGACTATTTTTTCTAAATTAACGTGGAATAGAACAGACAGACATTTAAAGGTTAAATACACAGACTTAGTAGGAAAGTGGCTTATATTATTTAAGTGTAAATGAAATTCATACTTTTGGACTTGAGATTTTAGAACTATCTGTAAATTGTTTATTGTCTTAGAATTCATTATTTTTATTCTATTTATTTTTATTTTATATTTTTATTTTATTTTTATTTTTATTTTATTTTTAGATTTTTTATCTTATTTTATTGTTTATTTTATTTTTTTTTTTTATTTATTTTTATTTTTATTTCTATTTTTATTTTTATTATTTTATTTTATTTTTTATTTTATTTTTATTTTATTTTTATTTTTATTTTATTTTTATTTTTATTTTTATTTTTATTTTTATTATTATTATTATTACTATTATTATTATTATTATTTATTATTTATTATTATTATTATTATTATTATTATTAACTCATTAATTAAGTATAATATCTTTTCAATCTAGCGCGAGTATTCAACTTACAACTCTATTATTTTTATTATTATTATTATTATTATATCTCAATTCTTTTACTACTACATTATTCATTAATTATGATTATTATATTCTATGACCAACATTAGTGATTATGATATCATCATCATCTTCATTATCATATCATTTTTCTTTCATTATCATTATCATTATTCCATTTATCATTATCATTATCATTATCATTATCATTATCATTTCATTATCATTATCTTATCATTATCATTTATTATAATTATTATTATTAATTTATTATTATTATTTATAATTTTTATATAATTTTAATATGATTCTATGTTCATGAAATATACAAACCTTTTGCCTTAATATGTCATTGTTGTAAGATTCATGAAATAAACAATTTTATTTTATTTTGGATATTTAAAGTAAAAACTTATTTATCTAGTGTAATAATGTTTTAACAATTACAATTTTTAAAGAAATAATTATTTATATTTATACTATAATATTTTGTTTTATTTGTATTTACAGTTTTTTTTGGGATATCTATTTTATATATGTCTTGGTTTTGGATGGGGAAATAAATCAAAAAAAACTACAAGCGTATCATTTACTTCAACCAATCGGACTTTAGATGGGGACAAACGCGCTTAAGTAAGTTTTGATATCATACGGAAAATTGCTTTTACCCTTTTACAGGTGGAGGTTTTCAAGTGGCACAGTGTCCGTTCTTGGGCATACTTTTGCATACTGCATGGGCACGCTTTACGACAGGTTCAGTCATAGCTAGATTCAATGTTGTGCAATTCACTCCCTGCATTGCGTTCAATATTAATGATGTTTGTTAAAGAATCACCTTGTCTCCTGTAAGCATTGGGGAAGAACCTCGCAGTCGCAGATATCGCGCTCATCTGGAGATGCGTGTCGCTCACATTTTTCAGGACATATCGTGATCACCACTCACTTTTTTATTACCTATCTTAAGTGAGAGTGTGAGAGATACACGGATCACATGCAAACGATTTTACTCACCCCGCAGCGCACAGGACTCAATGTATATACTATAGAACAGCTTTTTAACTTCACTCCTCATCTAATATATTGTCGACCCTAACACGCCCGACCCATAACTGAAAGACCTTACTTCCGTGACCAGGCCACGAACCACTATTCGACATGAATAATGACACCCTTTCTCTCTTTATATGATAGTGCAGCGCCTTAATATCCAAAGAGCGAAGACTTGTATTCCTATCTTTATAATTTCTTCTCTCGGTTCTCAGCCTGTGATACTGTCAATCCTAGCCACCATAGCCAACATCGCTGACTATCCTCTGCGCCCTATACTGACCCCACCTCCTACCCCTTGCTATTCCGTCTATTGGCACCTTTCATTCACATCTCTGACATGACTTAGCCGCCACATCAAAGTCCAATGTATAAACAGGTAATTTGGCGCCTCTCTCTTGTCGGTCATCCGTGTCTACTCCATCCTGCGACTTTCAATCGGTATCCTATTCTTCGGTGCGAGGCGGACAGATTCCTATCTTTAACAAGGTTTGTTGCCTAAACCTCCAGCACCAAGTTGGTTCAGCTTGTTTGTCGATACTTATCCCATCTAATCCCATGAAAATAGCCATCATTAATAACCACAAATATCCATATATATCACCGGTTCCTTTTACCAAATTTCTTAGAAGAATTATTTGGTAGGACTCTATTATGTGTAAAACAAGACTTTACCGGTATACGAGGTATGGAATAAAAAAAGCTATTCTGAATACATTTCTTTTTTGTACCTCTCTCTCTCTCTCTCTCTCTCTCTTCTCTCTCTCTCTCTCTCCCTCTCCTCTCTCTCTCTCTCTTCTCTCTCTCTCTCTCTCTCTCTCTCTTGTCTATTTCTTTTGATTTCCGATCCTTTGGTGTTCAACAAACACATTCTCTTACCCTTCATCAAGTGATCCAGTCTTTCAAAGTAATTTCCAAAGATTAAGCTCTGAAAATGAACAAAGAAACACAACTTTTGTTCAACCAAAAAATCACTTTGTCTGTTAGTTCTTTATCTTCCTAAGTAAACGACTGTTCTTACCTCAACCGTTTTTCGTTTAAACATCTTATTTTGCAGCTTTTTTTCACTAACATCATATAAAGGCGCGGGTAAAAAATTTACAATTGTGAATTTAACTGAACAAAAATGTCAAAACCATACTTGCAACAGCATACCATGTTTTCAATATCTTGTGACAACACTCAACAAACATATCGAAATTCACATAAAACTAAATTGCTCAGTATTTACCATTTAAAATTTTCTTTTCTTCTAGACAGCCAAGATATCTTTATAATTTTAAGAGTACACTTGACTTTCTTTAAAACAGTCTTCAGCAGCCTTTTTCAAAGTTTTCTTGTGAGACTGAACTTTCGTTTCGTCTTCCTTTTACATTTTAATATCTCTTTTTCTATTAGTATTAACCATTACCAGGCCTAACGTTTTTAAGTGTTAAATTACAGCTTTTTCACCCCTTGTAATAATGCGGCAAATAAGAAAGGTTTCCTCAAACCGATAGCGGAAAGAGTTTTACAAATATACAATTTACCAATTACTCATACTGTCACACAGAATAGCCCATGTTGTAGATTTCATAAATCAGTAGCTTCCATGTATCTAAAAGAAAAAAAATCTGTATCAAAATTGCTTTCAAATAACACTTCAGTGATTATACTAATTATTTATTTTTACGTTTTCCTCTCTTGCTGAACCATTTCTTTCTGGATTAGAAAAAATAATAAATAAAGAAGATTCGACATCAGAGTTCGCCTATGTTCACATGAAATATCATCAAAGAAGTAGAAACTAAAACCGTTATTATAATCAAGTGCCTACATTTCGACAAATAGTTTGAAAATTGTGCCAGTCAGAGAAATGGAAAAATATGAGAAAGAAGTGTGCTCAAGAGTTTACCGGGGGAGTGACTGAAGGAATGAGCAGGACAGTGATTAGCATGTTGGGTTTGTTTATCTCCAAGACCGACAGAGATAAAATTATGATCGATAGAGAAATTTGTCAGTTTGTTATTTTAAATAATTATTTCTAATAGTGTATATATGGGAAGTAATGATATTATATAGAAATTTATGGATATAATGATATGATAACTTAGACCTACTAATTATATAGTAAAATGGCAAAGAGAGAGGCATGAGTAATTATTTATGATCAAGGATATGTAATATAACCTGAAGAATTAGTTTTTATTAAGTATTTATATAGAAAAGTAATAAATAAGGTAATTGAGTTACAAATAAAATTGGATGATAATATAATATAAGTATGAGTATATATAGATAATGAGGTCTGTCATACCTTTATTGTCATGTTATTTTTACCTTTACAGTTTTTCAAGATGAAGAGATTATGATAATAATAATTTATGAAGAATAATAGTTTGTTAATATGCATGTAATAAATATATAGACTTACAGAATTTAAATATATTTTAGATAGTAAAATATATATAAATATCAGTTTATTAGCCTGAAAACCTCGTTACATTAGATTTGTTTAAATGGGAGAGTATATGAAGTCAATGAAATAGGTGAATTTTAAGCTATGCATATAAATTATGCTCCAGAGAGATATAAATTTGATTTTATAGAACGTATACTAATTAAGTCTGGACTTAGAGAGTTTAATACAGAAATGAGAAATGAAAAATTAAGATTAATATTGCGTCAATATAAAAGTGAGAGAAGAGAGATATAAGAGAGAGATTATTAGAGTGAGAAATATATATAGTTATATTTATAATGACATCATAAATATATCTGGTTGTAAAAGGTTCTGGAAAATGATAGAATGTTGAGAGAAACACGATCTCGTGTGGAATATCATAATCGAATTATCTTGCGAAAAGTAAGGATCGTGATCGACGTGAGTGTGTCGTAAATAAAGTGAGGTTAAGTGGCTCAGGAGTCTTTGTGTCGGATGCGAAATTGTATCGAGATATATAGGATTAACTGCCGGATGATTGTGCGCGACTAAGAGACGGGAGGGAGGTATGTGAAGTATTTCCATCCGATAGCACGTCTATAGCCACGCATAATTAGTAAATGCTTATTGTAATAATATAGAGTATCATATATAAGTGATACCTAGAGAAAAAGTAATTGACACTAATGGTGGTATAAGGTTGGAAAGTGGTACTAGGGTTGAATTAAAGAGTAGTTGTGAATAGAATATAAAGTGTATTAATAATGGAATAAATATTTAATGTGAAATAGTGTAGATAAGTATAGAATGGGTCTACCATTACATATAAATGATTTTTTGTACATAACAATTATAAATGATTATTATAGACATAGGACTTTAAATTGAAAGGTTACTAAATTGTATATACAGTATGAATACTAAATGTGGCACTTTTATATATTATACTAGTTAGGAATGTGATATTGAGGTATATCTAATATAAAGTTAAGAATGATGCTTGCATATATATTATATGATTTCTATTATGTAGTATTGTAGCATATAAGTGGAAATTGAATTTTAATAGTGAATTCTGTAATATGTCGAAAGATTATACTTCATAAATAATTAATAGTTTAAACTAATATGAATGGGATAGTGACTTGAGTCCTGTGTATAATAAATGAAAAAGATTTTAGGTGTGATTATAAATGTTAATAATATAATATTGAATAGTAATAACGAAAGTTGGAAGCTTAGAAATTAAAGCTAATTATAGAGCTAGTAATTAATTATATAATATGTATGTTATAGTATATACATAAAGTTAGATGTAAATAGAGTTAGATTTGATATATTAATAGCTTGATTATAGCCAGTTATAGTTATTGTGGCTAGATGTTTTGGTGTCGCCTGTTATTGTATAGATGATTATGTGTTGTGGTGTTTGTGTCGTAGAGGAAAAGTTCTAGAACTGTATTGAAACGATTGATGAATGATCGTGAAGGTAATATCTGTAATGAGATAGAGAGAAATATAGAGTGGTGAAATGTACTGAAAAAATAGAATATTTCTGAAATATTCTCACTTATTATAAGTGAGAAAGCCTGTTGTATATATTAAAATAATAATGAGAACAAACAGAGTTTAACAAAAATATTCAACATATATGAATTAGAAAACTTAGGATGACAATTAAATATTATTTCAATATTATAGTAACTATGGGAGGTGACCAGGGTAATAGTAAAATAGAATATAAGCTATTACTATCTAGAATTAAGCATGCCATTATATATCAGTATAGTGATTGTATTATAAATAATATTTTGGCAATAAGTAAGATCTTTTGACAAAATTTATGAGTGTGAACTTAGATTAGCAATTATTAATGAACGTGTTAGATTCTATTTAGATGGAGTATTGGTATACATTAAATTATCTATATTGACGAAGCAAATTGGAGGTGTTTATCTAAAGTTAAGCATTATTATTAGTTAGATATGTACATGTGTGACATAATTAGTAGTATATATTATATAAATAGCTGTAGGATGGTTTGGTAAATATAGTTATTTATATATGTTTTATATATATATAATATAAGTATTTTGAATTAAGTATGAAATTTGGGTGGATTTTGTATGATTAATATATATAAATAATATGGAAAGCCTATGGGGCTTGAGTTTAATTAGGCATATAGTACAATAGTTTATTGGGTAGGTGAGTTGTGGTTATGCAAGATCTCTATAAGATAAAAGGTTCCAATAGTGGCTTTTTAATATATAGTTCATTCCTATATGTACTAAATATATAATATAAATAATATATATTATAAAAAATTTAATATATAATAAATTCATATATATATATTATATATATATAATATATATTTATATATAATATTATTAATATATATATATATATATATTATTATATAATTATATATTATAAATAGCCATAATATATATATATTAAATTAATATATATAATATATTGAAGTTGGGCCTAAGAGGTTTTCATAGCTATTGTTACGTTGACTTTTTGGTTGAGGTGTTCTAAATAAACTGGAGTTCGTTATTTCTTTTATTAGCCTTATATAGTAAGTTCATAATATTTAATACAAAATGAGGGTATTAGGTAATACGCTATTAATCTCCATTAGGATATTAATTAATAATATTATCTACACTGGAATATTTATTATACCGAATTAATTTAATTAAATTTTTTATTGTATTGGGACATATAAACACGACTTGTTCAATAATTTATTTACCAGAGTTTAATTTTGGGAAGCCCTTTAGCGTTGTACGATATAATATTTTGAAATAAAATCAATGAAAAATGAGTATTTTCATTTCTATTTTTATGAGCAAAATAATTTATTAATATTATATTTCTATTATTAATTTATAATTACTAATTTTTAATTGCTTTATAATATATTATTTAAATTATATTATTATAGTATTATTATATATAAATATATATATTAAATATAATATATATCTGTAGATACTATATTAATATATATATATATTATATATAGTATATATATATAGTATATATATATAGTATATATATTATAATTAATATGATATATATTGAAAATAAGTATAATATTAATTATATTATCTATTATAAATATAATATAATATTATATAAATAGGATGTAATTAATAAATTCGGCCGTGAATTATGAAATATTTTATTATCACGTAAGTTCGGTTCTATCGGCGGAAATAAAGTGGATTAAGCTAATCTCTTACTTATGTAAAGAAAATAAAATATTTCTGGAATGATAATTTGATTATTTTACATTAATCCTACATCTCTAATGCATTACTGATTTAACCAGATATAAATTCCAGAAGGAAACTTTGTGTAAGCATTCATAATGTCTATTGACATACCTACAGTATTGATAATCTAACTATAAATAATTATACAAATGATATATATTTTTTGAAGATTTAAATTACCTTCAGAGCTTTTTCATTGCACTAAAAATGATTCATTTGTCTTTTTATGGAATACATGTCACAATTTATGTTATTTCTAATCTATGGTCTTTTATCTAT
This sequence comes from Trachelipus rathkii, assembly GCA_015478945.1. Classification (NCBI taxonomy): domain Eukaryota; kingdom Metazoa; phylum Arthropoda; class Malacostraca; order Isopoda; family Trachelipodidae; genus Trachelipus; species Trachelipus rathkii. Next base: position 43,814 of record JABUQX010061528.1, read on the forward strand.
TATAATTTCATTATTATATATTTCGTCTATCTACTCTAACCAATCTAGCAGATTAAATACTATCTTTCTATCTATCTATCTATCTATTTCTTATTCTAATCTATCTATCGTATCTTCATAGTCTATTCTATTCTATTCATTTTGATGTCTTATCTTATCTATATATATCTAATATTTCATATTATAATATATTAAGTATTATATAGTATCTTTTTGTATCTATATGTTTCCCATTTAACTTTATCTCAATTTCCTTAGGAAAAGAAATTCTTTGAAATTATCCTGTACTTTAGGAGTTAACTATTAGGTATGTAGGATTAAATTTGCATATCCTTTTATATATATATATTATATTAGGGGTTTATGATTTATACCAATAAATTATTCAATTTGTAAATCAATGCCTAGTATATGCCTAATAGATTCGATTATAATCTGATAGTAGGAATGTTGCTTCACTTTGAGTTTATTGTATATATTTAGTTTTACTATGAGAGTATTTACACTAGAATAAAGAATTACTCTACATATTATAACATAAGGCATAGAGAGTATTAGAGGTTATAGATAAGTTACTATATATATGATGTTCAAAATTAGGTAATAAGATTACTTAAAATTTTAAGGTGTAGTTATTTAGTGCTATAATATACCGTTATTTCACTGATACTTTACTAAATTCTGGAATTTTTAAAGTTTTGTTGTGATATAACCTTTTCTGTATTTCATGATTCTAAAGTTTCGATATTCATCATCAAGTCATCAAGTTTATTATCAGGTACAAAAGATTTGAAGGCCAGCTAAAGTTCTAATAGATGTGGGTGAGTTTTGACTACAACAAAATTGATTCCAAAGATGTTTGTTTAGTATCAATTCATTACCTCTACGATCTTGTCAGCGTTAATTAGCCACTGTAATTGGATAAATTATATAATATATAATAATTATCAATATATCAATAAATTTATTATGACATATTTTCATATATATTAAATTGCATTACATAGTAGGGTCTCATTTACATATAAATATAGTATCGACTAATGAGCCTTACTTTTATTTATATCACCGAATAGACAATATCCTCATCAATTTTTGGATTTTTGTCATCCGGGGATTAATATACTTAAATTCCATTTGAGTTGAGACATTATTAATATTTATAATAACAAAAAACTTAAAAATATATTTATATTTCTGATATTATGATACTACTAATAATACTATATGCATAGTTAGATACAAGAATGCTCCCTGGTAATATGGGTAGAGTGACTGACTTAGAACTTATTTTCAGTAGCATTTACTTCGAAGTATATATGAGAGTACGTTAGATATAAGGAACAAAGTAGAGTATATGATTTTGTTATAAAAGACTTTGAACAATTTATTGTGCTAAATAGTGTGATTAAGTAATATAGAAAACTGTCACCATATATCTGAGAGTCGATAGTTTGAACGGTTTCATCCATCTCATTATTTATTTGTGATTTCTGAAAATAATAAATGTGTGCTTAGCAGTATGAGATGGCAGATAGGCTGCTGTAAGGAGAGTAATAAAATTTACTTGGCGAGGAGGATAGAAATATGAATATTGCGTGAATTCTCCGCTTTATTTTCGACTTTCACCAGCTTAGGTGCTGTCTTCCTTCTGCTTTGTTTCAAGTATTTTGTAAGATGTCTATTTTTCATGAAAACAGCCAAAAAAAATATTCAAGTTTTCTTTAGAAGGAAATCTCTTTTTTTTGGGAAGGAGAAATAATACTGTATTATAATTCGTTTCTCAGTTGATCTTCAACCTTAAGAGCAAACCCAGTGACCAACACATTGTAGACACTACATATTCTTTGGATCAAACATTAAATTCAGCAAAAGTACATGTCTTTTGTGCTAACCTACTAGGACTACGCTCCTGATTGATTTTTGAGGTACTCTGGCAAATGGGATCTGCAACAAGTAATTATTTGTAAGGGACATAGATGCTATTTATCTGAAACATTGATTGGATGGACACTCTTTTGTCGAGAACTTTAACACAAATTGGAATATTTCTCCATCCACTTTTAGAGAAAACTTTTCTTTGCAGGACGGACCCATAAGCAATTCAATATGCATTATTATTCTTAGAAGCATGTGAATCAATTTTTCTCTACTCTAACTTTTCCTTTAATGGGCGGCTTATTGCAATTGAGCAAAAATAAAAGTAAGTATATGAATAATCTTACGGGTCTACTATATCAGTACTACACACATTCATCACAACTGTGTTCTGGTAATAGTACTTTTCATTCCAACTGACTCTCCAGTTTTTATCAGAAAATCGGGAATCTGTGGCTGCTAAAATTCGTATTGCAAGGCCGGTGGTATCATTCCTTTTCTCTTATTGCATATTACATATTAATCACTCTATATGCTTCTATCAGCTCTTCTTTTAGAAAGTCTGAACATCCACTGTCATCATTCTCAGACTTGTAGAAGATATGTCTGGAAAGTTTGCGTAATAGGATGGATTGTACGATTATTAAACTTGGATGATTGTTATTATTCAACAGCACTTGTTTGCGGTGCTATAGTTTCGGGAGAGTGAATATATGGCGATGATATACGTTGTTTTTTGTCTAATACTCTTTAGATTTTTTTTCAAATATAATTGCCATGGTTTATTAACAGATCCTATTATCTTGAACTAGTTGGTTTGATTGTTACACTAACTCGTACATATTAAACTTGCATAGAGAAGTGCATAATAGATTGTCACGACAAATTTATACAACGGTTCTTTCTCAGAAATCAAAGTTTTCTTGCTATTGGTCAACTCTTTCCTTGGTATCACAATAGTTAACTTTGCGAGAAGGTGCTAAGCAATTGTCAGATGTTATATCTATAGATATCTTATGTGAATATATATCCTCTTTTAGTTCATTACAATAGCGTTTAAATCGTGATTCATGCTTGAACTGATGTGATAAAGAGTTATTTATGGGCGCGTTATGGTTTTTCACAGGGAAATTTCTTATTTATAATTACTTATCTTTGATCTACTTTAAAGAAATATTATGGGTTTAACTCTCGTGGTCTATATAATATAGTTGAGAGTTTGTATTGAGATACAAGAATATAAGAGACACTTTTATGTGTATTATCCTGCTAATATAGTTTAATATATAGATTTTTTTTTTTTTTTTCTTAAATATATTTTTTTCAAATGTTCATACAAAAGTAAGAAGCATTTCCTGTTTGAAATGGAAATATGCTCCTTCTTTGCTGATATATATGGTATCCTCACAGGATGCAGATATGTGTGTTTGGATAAGAGTAATGTAGTCACCAAAATTTATTTTGATACTTTATACTTTCCAATTCCCAACGAATGAGTTAAGACTAATGAGAGATAGTGCATGGGTACAGGACCGCTCAAAAATTTTTCCTAAATTTCCAAATCCAAATTTTATGGATAAAATTTAACAAATGTAATAAATAACATATTTTCATTTACTGATTATTTTAAGCCATGGGTCCTACATATGAATTCAGTTAAGCAAATTGAGGGGAGGTGCATTGAAGATTCATACAAGGAAACTAAACATTAATGTAAAACTCTATCCGGATAAATGAGTCGAAAGGCTTGGAGACATAAATTACTAGGTTTAATAAAAAATTGAGTAAAAAATGATAACGGGGGATCAATGCTCTAACAAAATATTTATAACTAGGAATAAAAACTGAATCATAAGTTGGGTTGATAGTACTAGTTGGCATTATATAATTGTCTCATATCGAAACTGTGACTGAATTTCCCATCGGAGGGATGTATTTGTGAATTGGGATGTGGCTTGTTAACTTTTGTTTTCCGATTGTAAAAAACCATTCGAGTTATAAAAGGTTAATTTCTGTATAGATTAGTTTTGTGACTTTATTGTCATTATGATTATGCCAAATGTTTTTAGGGAGTAACTTTTCCTCAAAAACTTCGCATTGTTAGTTTCACAGTATATTGGATTTTCGGTAATTTGAGAAAGATACTACTATGTTCTTATATAGATAAATTACACAGGAACTCTTCACTTATTTAACTATCAATCTTTTGATTCCTTAGATACATTTTACATCTGAAATAGTATTTGATTTTCGCATATGTATTTTATGAATGTTATCAGTTGTACTAAAATGTTTTTATTGGCGTCTAACGGTATATCGTATTATTATTTTTCTGTTTCATTATATAACATTTCTATATATATAATTATAATAGATTTGTATCTGTAACAACTCATATAAATAATATATAAGATAAATTCAATAATTCGAATGAAATGGTTAATTTTTTAATTAAATACATATTTTTTGTGTGGTTCTATTATATTATATGGGCATAATTTTCTATCTAATCATTGTATTGAATTATAATATCTTCATTATTCATCTTTGTGATTTACAATTCTGTTTTATTGAGCCTGTATGTTGAATTTATAATATGAGTTATATATCTTGTTTTGTATTATCTTTATTGTTATTATTTATTAGTTAATTCTATTTCAATTTTAATTATTTTTATACTTTTTATTTTACTTTCTTAGTATTTATTATAATATTATTTAGGATTTATTCCTGTTATATTTATTCCTTTCGGTTTGTTTATTTTTTTGTATACTTTCAGATGAGGAACTATATATCGTATACTCATATTACGGGCCTTTTCGAGCACACGGTTATATTAAAATAGCCTAACACCAAATACCTATATAGGTAAATTATGAGAATATATTAATTTTCTTGTTAAAAATATCTAAATAATACTAAGTGTTGAATGAATTATTACGTGAAGGTAATAAGTTCGCTTGCTTACATAGTCTTTACTATAGATATTTTACCTTAATCTTCTCTTATCTTGATTCTTCTATATTACATCTTATTAGTCTATTCATCTCTATAAGTTATTATTATTATTAATATATACATATATACTAGTCACCTCTACTTTATTTCGGGGATTACAGATATTAAGACCAATGTGTCTAGACATAGGATATTATATATTAAATTAGCATACTATTTTATCACAGATAAATCCTATATACTATATTATTAAAATCATAACTAATACAAAATTCCAATTCCACGCTCGTTAAAAAATATAGACAGAAAAAAAATAATCTGGTATTAAAGTATTTTTATATATATATATCTATAATATACACCATTATTGAGTCGATGTAGAAGTAACATATTAGAAAAAAGATGTTAATGTAATAACAAAAAGAATACATTTCATCAAGGAATAATAAAATAGTAATAAAGATAAAATAAAAGTATATATACAAATAAAAATAAAGTTTGTTTATCTAAATAATAGTATATTAATTATATTATACGATACGAAATAAATAAAAAAAAAGAAGAATACCTTGGTCTGCAAAAAATTTACAGCCAAAAGTTGCATTTACTAGCGCGTGACGTTGACGGGTTTCAAGTAATGTAAATAAAAATACGGGCCATTTATTCCAAGAATTGATGTGGACAATTTAATTATGGTGCCTCTATGTTGTAAATTGGATAGGTATTAGAGAAAAATATAATGTAGATAAGTGAAAGTATAAAGATACGTCAATAAATTGATATGCGCTTATAATACATTCAAATCTTAAGTTTCATTAAAATAAATCTGAGATTCAATTCAGGAGAGGTAAAATTAAGATGGCGGATAGCAACGAACAATAGTATCAGATATGCTATCTTGGTTAATATTATATTCTCTATGCGTGGTATTGATCTCCACATTTATCTTGTAAATTAGACCTAGGTTATTTGAAGTGGCAAGCCATGTATTCTTTCAAGAAAACAACCACTCTTAAATGGGAGTCACTGAATGTACATATTAAATTTGAAAAAAAAAAAAAATAACAAAACACACCTATTTAGAATTCCGAACACAAAATATGAAATACTTAATTAAGTTTCAGAAGGTCGTTATATTTTCATTATAGGACATGAGAACCGAAAGACGCAGTATATATATCTGTACACATAAACAAAACGAAAAAATATATTGATTAATTAGTATATAAAACTCTAGAGTATAATAAATAATAATGCAAATACCAGACTAGTCCCCAATTAGGTTTCTTTTCATCAATCAGTGCAATATACTTTGTGCTATTCTAATTTCAGAGAACAATTGGAAAAAGGTCATTTTCGAATAGTTCATCACTTTCTAAAAGTCATCTAACTAAATAATATATACATCCAAAAAGAATCGTTCTCATTATCAATTGAGCCAAATTTTCCTTTTTCTTTACTTATGTCTTTCAATTGGAAAATTTAATAAATCTATTTCAAGTATTGCTTCTATCTTAGAGTACTATGAAGACACAAGAGAGTCTAACTGCAGCAGAGATCAGAGTGAGAGAGCAACGATAAATACGATAAATATCTCATCTCATAGATTAAGTACGCAAATCAAGATGAACTTATGTAGAGAAGATAAAAATACTAACGAATTAATTTAATCATCAAAAAGAACGTTTCATTATCAATTAGCCAATTTTCGTGATTTGTGTAGATGTTTTAATATTTCAGACTAATTCTAGAACTTATAAAATGCCAAATTAGTAAGTTACGTATTCTGTTAGAAATAAAAATATGTCAAAAAGGCTACTATCTTTATGTACAACATGATGTACGAAAAGGACAGTAGAGTAGAGACTGAAGAGAGCGGATGAGAAAGTGACTTTATGCGTGAAATGCTGGGTAATGCTGTTGCTCTCATCAAGATCACGTAGCTAGTGCGGTAATTACCGTAATCAATCGCTCTATTGTATTATGATGTCCTATAAAGGATATTCTTAGAGTGGTGTTTTTGTGATGTCTGAAATGTATTGTGTAGTGTCGAAATTTAGCGACGGGTGGCACGAAGGAGTAGATTGCTTTTGAAGATAATTAAAGATCAAGAACCAGAAATAAAGGAGTGAAAGAGTTAGGAAATACTTGTTGATATAATTTTGTGAAACATGACGCGAGTGACAGAGAGGATAGCTTTATATTTTGATTATAGTACGTGTGCTCCACTTGAGTAAGTATTGCAGGAGTCATAGTATAATCCGTAAAATAAAGATTCTCTAGCGTATGATTAGATGGTGAAAAAGTCAGTCTAGCACTTATGGTATCTCGAGATCCTTATATGCCTCAGAATTACGACCTGTAGACGAGTATAAAGTTCTAGATATATTGAAGAATTTGAGTATGCTGTGTTACCGTATACACTCTGCAGTGCGTATCTCGATGTTTTTACACGTATGATTTGTTTGTCACAACAGATCTGGAAGTCAGCACACAGCGTCTCTTCTCTTCGCGAGCGTTTGAGTTTGGATATCTCGACCGCATACTCAGGCGCACAGAGACTCGTACTATTCAATAATTAGGCTACGCTAAGTTAGGAGAAGATGCGATGGATTACTTAGGTACGAGTGGGACGATTGTACACCGCCGATACTCTTCCTTACTTATTCTGAATATTAGACCGTATAGGACTGAGCCTTATGCTGCTTTTGTATGAGACCGAGTATCCGTGTGCGAACTATATTTGCAACTCACAGAACCAATCGCTCTCTCGCAGGAAAGAGGTATAATTTCCGTAATTCTTTGGGGATGTGTCACTTCATATCGCTTCCTGTTGATTTCCTCTTTAGCTAGTTTCCATTTCGCCGACAGGTATGCTCTGTTGCGTGCTTTCATAGAAGATTATGTGCATAATAACTAGGTGCAAGATTAGTTTATTGACGTGAGGGCTATCACAATACTAGCTTGATAGTGAGAAACAGCCTCACAGGCAATAAGTGAGTTATGTCACACACATTAAAAAAAGAGTTGTCTTTGCAATGCTTGTGTGAAACCCTTATGCACACAAATCTACCTCTTATACTCCAGAGAACTTTGCTGAATGATTATTACTCTACACTTTTGCCGAAGGGAAGACTCAATCTCATGTTACTTTTATTCTGGCTGAGACAATCATATGTAGTGCCTACTTGGTGTAAATAGCTTGAACATACGGTCTCATCAATCACATTCACAGATTCTATATGGATGTTAGGCAGTAATCGCTAGTGATCTCTCACGATCTAATGCGTGAACTGAGCGAGACGTATTTTCTACACACGTGCTAAACGAATTTCCACTAGAATTACTCCGCTCAGATCACCCTTTATCCGGATCGCACTTCGACTGGGCGCAGGTAGCCTAAAAACTTAGATTAGTCTATCGGAACTTGAATGCTATAAATACGCTTCTAGCACATTCGTACCACATGTCATGTCTGCTGACATTCGCGTGATAGAAACCGATGTTTAGTCATGGTGAGAGTGTCTATTACAGCAGATGATGATCTTCTTTATCTGCAATCACTTAGAACTAAGTGCATTTTCGATACTCGTCTACGACTAGCAATTGTATATCTCGTCTGCGATAGCTCCTTGCTTCAAAAATTCCATCCAAGGTCAGTTTTCCTGAGCTTACTGTTGTTAAGATCTATTAGCGTTATAAATTCATGTCATCTTCAGAAGTTCGTCTAACCAAAGAACTCTTCACCACGTGCACGACTCAATGAAATTCTATATGGGATACGAGGAAACAACCCAATTTCTTCTAACTTTTGTGTAAAAGGAGTTCTACGTCGTGTGCGCTGCATCTTTGATATCCTACTTTTCATACACGTTATTACCATCATTAGAAGTATAAGATGATGGCGTTTGAGTCACGAAGAAATACATAGTCATGTCGTGTGTGCCGGAGTCGGTCTTACGTAGAGTTATTTATAGTGGAGGCCTCTTGTGCAGCCCCATCGTCCTCTGAAAGACGACAAATAATATTAATACTCTTTATATAACCGCTTCTTATAATTCTTGACATACTAAATTAATATATGGATATCAACGTGTTTATTTATATTCTTTTCTTGAATCCCACGATCTTGTCTTACACAAAATAATTTTTCCCTGACCATTATCACTAAGTACCGATCTGTAAAGGACCAATAATATTGCTTGCATCACACCTAATTATACTAAGCATTACTCATATTAATATATTTTCCATCCGAATATAACCTATTACCAAATTAACACTTTGTACTGTGGTCTATCTTATTCATTAATTCTCTAAACTCTTTCCCTTTATATAAACCTGATAATGAAAACCTATTAATTCAACCCTAACTCTAATAATCATTTACACAAATGATACTTACTTATTCGTATACACAATGTTCTATTTTTAGGATAGGAGCAACTGGGGAGCGAAATAAGTTATACGATCGATCATCTCGTCAGTCTTATGCGTGCAGAATAACTTTAGAAATGAACTAAGCATGTCAATTAAGCAAGCCCTATGGAAAAATAAGTACATGTTAACACACTTTTTTAGTTAAAGCTAAGTTCTACTATAATTAGATGAATCTTGTTACATTAATTGTTCTCATACTATCATCTAATCCATTGCTGTAGATCATAAGACTCTGTTTCCAATACGCTTTATCATACCCTAAACATCTTAAAACAGTGATTGCGACATAAAGTACTTTTTTATTATTCTGAAAGATACTAGTGCGCTAAGTTGTCGTTTCCCGCTACTCTGTATTATCTTTCGTTCCGATATAGTATACTCGGATAGTACTTGTAGTTTAAAACACGTTACCGATACAGTTTCTAGTTATATTTATAATAAAAAGTGAGCAAAATACAATTATATTTACAATATATATATATTGAATTAATAATTTATTATAAGTTACATAATTAAAATATAATATATTAATTGTATTGCTGTGTGATCAGACTTACTATACTTATTATCTTATTCGTATTAATCTTATAATTATTATATACGTTAATACATTATATTATATTATTATTATTATTATTATTATTATTAATTGTAATTTTATATATTATTATTATTTATATAATTATTTTAAGTGGATTGTAGGTGGGAGTATAGGGATGAATCTGTTTGGGAGGCCATGTATTATTGGGGCATTTATTTGGGGTGTTATACGTATTTGGTTTATATTGTAATCTCCAGATTAACATTTATCTCGCAGAGTGTGAACACTTTTATATTTCTTTAAACATTTGGCTGTAGATATTAAGGAACATAAGGTTTTTATTCATTATATTTATCCCTGATCACGAAACAACTATATATTATTATATTATATAATTAAGTTCATATATTAAGATTTTAATATGGCTAGCTGCGAGAAACTCGCAGAGAATGAACCATCTCGAGAGCGAGTGAAATCAGCCACACTTATAATGATATGCTATTTATAGGGGATCTTGCTCTCAACGAGATAATGATAAAAAAGGATTCACAGAAATGTGAGTCCATAAACTATCTAGACATTCACTTAGCAAACAGTAATCTAGATAATAGTGATCGAGTGGCATTTTCAGACGAATAAAACCTACTGAAGAAAAGATATTTTGATAATGTTATACTATTTGTGATATATAGTATATATATATATATAATATATTAATATAATTTCTAATGGTCGAAATATATAGCATATTTTGAGAGACATCTCATTTCACTTTCTATAAAAGATTACAGCCAAAGGATAACCTCATCGTATAATAATAAACTGCCTGAGACTCAATCAGTCAAGGAGCAAAGATAATTCAAATATGCAATCTGTGAAAGAGGAAGTAATCTTATCTATCAAATAGTAAGAATTCACTTTCAGTGAGTGTGATGAATATGTGGACCATAAGGTTTTACCATTATTATCGTGTCTATTGCAATAGCAAAATTAATATTATACCCCTGTCATTATAAGTCAGAGAGCGAGTCAGTGAATTATTAGTGTTGTGTGGGATAATAGTTAATACAACTCAATAGGAAAAAGGCTCTATCGACAATAAATATTAAGTGAATGATTATAAGATTTTTGCTATCAAACAATTTGAGTAATATTTATGAATTTTCACAGTAATAGGATATAATAATTAATCTATAAAGGAGTAAAATATATTTATTATATAATATAGACATATGTTTTTGTTATTATATGTTTGTAGATTTCAAGCAGATTAGATTGAGCCCTCTTCTACCATTAATTTTATTTTAATTTTATATTATTGATTGATGACACTATTCTGAATCTTCTTATTGTTAATTTTAATCAATTGATTAAATACATAAAGCTGAATTTTAAAATTTTAATTTAGGTATAAACTTATAAAAAATAAAAAGCTGAATATTTTGAATAAACACAAACATAAATAAAAGTAATATAAAAATATTTCTTAGTCGCATTTAATGATAGATAAGATACTAATTTTATAATATTCATATAAATAATATAATCTTTGGTCGACACCATAATTGTGGAAAGATAAATGACTATGTATTTGGTTGGTCATACAGGGAAATGCAATCCTGAGTTTAGCCTAAAGCAGTACACAAATTGTTTTCAACTCACATGATAGGTTATCCAATACTTTTTAAGCTTGTTAACCACCTTTGGCGAATTATAATCTTTACAAAACTGTAAAGCAATTACCCTGTTCACTAAAAGTGTCAAAAAATTAATATAATATATATTGAAGCACATACAAAACAAGAAGATATTAATTCTTATATTATAGACTTTTATAGGTAGCAGTGTTTTCTTTAATCATTTAGTTGACTTTCACTAATGATACTATATTGGCAACACTCCAAGATAATCAGATGGATGAGTGATTGGAATTTGCATTAGCTTAAGCTTAGTATTTATGAGGATATTACTGGTTCTGAGTGGTTGAAAGTGCTAGCTTGGCACGTTGCAGCTACTCACAAGGGAGTCCTCTTTATTTTTTTGCATCTCTAACGCCAACAACATGCCAATTGAATTTATCAAAGAGTAATTACATTGTTGAGAATTATTGCGATAGAACTCTAATGTCATCTTTGGACAGAGTTGCGAGTGCTAGACCTAGTCATTGTAATCAAAAGAAGTCTGATTTTGATTTTGTGAACAATTACAATTTTACATAATGGTTATTTACAAATTGGCTTAACATATGCTAGAATATCCACATTCCTTACTTTGCAGTAGTAGAAATCATCATCTCATTGAGCTCATCAGGTGCATAAAAGGATGAATTGATTCACTGAGATTGCCGTTTCTTGCGTCCACTGCCTGGAAAGTAGCGATGCATATTTGTTTCACCCCTTTAAATGCTCACTCATCTCTTTGTTGATGATCTGTTGAAGTGATCCAGCATTATTCTCCTCAACAAACTAGGGTAGGAATGGGACGATCGACTCTATTCCAAGGCCGAATCCAGAGTTTTAGTTTTCCAGAAATGCATTAAGTTTTGAGTGCAAGCAATGACAGTCACGTGTTCGACCTGTTGCAGATTACGACTGTTTAGCTCGGCAAATAAGTCGGTCAGTAACATCATGGTCGAGCAGCCACTCCTTATAGTGAGATTTGCAGCAAAAGGAGATCTTTTTGTTCAGGGTTCCGAATAGCCTTCGGAGCTTCGATGACTCGACGTAAACTCCTCGTGACAACAGCAAACATGGTGTGGAAAGCGAACTTATACTGCTTTTCATTCCTTCACAGGCTCTTTGAATAGAGCGATATTCAAATCCGCTGGCTGAGTTGACGATTTCAAACCATCTTCAAATGATTAATCTTCGAGATTACGAGCAGGCTTTTCAATCCAAGGAAGAGTAAGATTGAATGTCATGACTATAGAAATTCTGGATTCACAGCTTAGTAGTGAAGCTCCGTATCCATGATGACCAACGCATCATCGTCGGTGCTCATCGACGGAAGACTTGAATTAAAATAAAATTATATTATAGTTGTGTCAGTTGGTCATTCTTAATTATCTTTTGTATACAGATTATATGTTTAAATGTATTAATTTAAGACTTTAAATACAATTAAAAACATCTCTCCCTTACTGTGAACGCTTTTTTTCAATCCAAATCCTTTTGGTAAGAAAACTGGTGATGATATTGAGATTTTCTCCGTTCGTGGTTGTCAGCAAATCCTCACATAATGGAACTCTTCTTTGATCATGTCCTGGCGGACGTAATATTCGGCGAACCAAGGAGAAGACAAACATATCACTGGCAATAATAAGAAAATTTGCTATATGATCTCTGTTGTAACTTGGGACGGGATATCTGATGCATGTCATCGACTGTCGGCGGATTGTGTGTTTGATAGAGATATGACACTCAGTTTCTTCGCTTGATCTCCAGATGACAAGAAACTTTATGAAAGGATAATAGAATCTGAAGGCAAAATAGGTTACACAACTTATATGCAGCAAAGTAAGGATGCTCGACGCAGCCTGAAGCTTTGGTTTTGATTTCCAGATGAACCGAACTGGATATTCTTCTTAAAATCTAAAATAAGCCTGATCCCAATTTAAGATTTGGATGCCAATTCCTGCAGTGTACTGAGCGTTTAAGGTGTAATGAGCTTGATCAATTTCATACATGCACAAATTGTGGCCCATGCAAGTCCACACCCACGACGAAAAAAGGCGTCAAAACGTGTGGTTTTTGGACATTTTTATTTGTTTGAATCTGCATAAAGAAGAAAAAACTGCTTAAAAAGAGGGATCTTTGTTAACAGAGCTGCTGTGGTATGCTCCAGAGAAATGAACAGTGTAAAAAAGGCAGCTCAAGGCGAAGAGTGAGTGCGTGTGAGTAGCCGGGTTTTCACACACTTTCTTCTTTTTTTTTATTTCATTTTAAAGAAGCTTCTCTGTCCCGTCACTACCCCTCCATTCTCTGACAATTAATAAATTACCCCTGCGGGGTAATTTTCCCCAGTTTGGGAACCATGGCAATGTGAATCTATCATATTACTGTGTAATTTTATTATATTAATAAAGAATGGTATGGCCCGTAATAAAGACAGGTACGTATGTCCTACATAATTAATGTTTTCTAATATGATATATATATATATATAGTAATATAAATATTATATAATATATATATATATATTATTTATAATATATACATATATATATATATATATATGATATACATTATATATATATATATAATATATATTATATATATATATATATATATATATTATTAAATTATTTATAAAATAGAATGTGTTTGATAATCATACAGATTTATCGGATTATCAGAAAATAGCATTCCATGAGTGATATCTCTATTAAAAACGAGAAATTGTACGCCTTATTATAAATTAGAGACTGTTATTTTTTATATGTTTTACGGAAAGATATACTTAAATGTCAATCAATGTTGTAAAAAAAAAAAAAATAGGATTTGTTTATTATCCTGGAGTAATTAGCCGAAGTCATGTTTTTTTCCTAATTTACGTTATCGCAGCAAAAGGTACAACAGTGCTCGAGGGAAAAGTTTTGAACTTTTCCCCCATTAATCAAGTTTATTACAGATGTATTTAGTTGTGAAGTTTGTTTATTGAGACAATTAGAAAAGTGAAATAAATCTATACCTAATTGTAAAAAAAAATATACATTGTAATTAACTATTATGCTTTTTTGCAATGTAATTTTTTATTTTTTATACTACTGTATTATAAGTATATTATATTATATTATATTATTTTATTTTTTTTTTTCTTTGTTTATTCAAGTGGCATATATGAAGTGGTATATTTCTTGATGCTAATTCCTTAGATTTGGATAAAAAAAAAAAAAAAAAAAAATAAAAAGAAAATCATGCTATAAATTTATACTTTAAAAAATAAATTAAATAAAAAAAAAAAAATAAAAAAATAAAATAATTAACTAAAATACCCCATTAGCTTGGTTGTTTTGAATGCACCTTAAAATGTGCCATGACGTCCCCCCCCAAGAGATTTTTGTTATGAATCTTTGGATTTTGCACGAGACGGCAAAGCCATCAACGCCTAATTCTTGCACAATTGAGCAATAGGGAAAAGGTGCGACGCTAAAAAATACATTCTCTGGAGCTAGAACTGTGTTTCTGAGTTTGCCACAACTGGCATATATAACAAAGTCTATATATAAAGAAAAGATCAAACAGTAATACTTCAAATGGCCCAAGAGGAATAAAAAAAGAAAATATTAATAATAAATAACTAATTTTTATATATTTTTTTTTAACATATTAATAAAAGGGTGGCCTAGGCGACAATACCTAGGCCTGAAAAAGTTAGCAGCATAGGCTTAAATATTAGAAGAGGCCTTTCACCCCAGATGAGGAGAGATTTAATCATATTTGGAGGACTTTTTTTTCATGAAATATGGTAGCATCAAAATATAAGCTTCATTCTGTAAATAGCTTGTATAGTTTGTTTTAGTTTGCTCCATCATACTTTAGTATGGTAGATATTCATAGAGAAGCTACCTAATATGTTTAAATTTAAAATGAATCATTACTGTAGAGGTTGACTATTAAAAAGTAATAGAAATAAATATTGTTTATAAAGGTAAGAAATGTAATTTCATATTTTGATATAGGCTATGAATAAAGAAAATTAGATAATAATAATGATGAATACTAATTAATAATAATAATATAATAATAAAATTATAATAATAATAATAATAATAATAATGATAAAGATAAAAATAAAATAG
>JABUQX010061529.1:7500-22500 GCA_015478945.1 Trachelipus rathkii
TAGCTTCAACTCTATCCAAAGGAGGGTGAAATCGGATCCACCCCAAAATAACTATTCCATACAGAGGCGAATAAGACCTTTATATAACTGGAGTATCTGAGCAGAAAAAATTCGCGCAATCTGAACAGAATTCCCAGGTTTTTTGAGACCATTTTAGCAACCGATGTGATGTGAGGTCTCCAAGACAATTCACTATTTATGTTTAGTCCTAGAATGTATATGTTATTTACGGGTAAGACATTAGAGCCATCGAAGGGGATGGGAAAGTTGGGAGGTATTTTAGAGAGGGAGATATGAAGAAGTTATATATATATATATATATATATAGCAACATAGTTATATATATAGGGATATATATATATATATATATATAAAGATATATATATATATATATATATATATATATATATATATATATATATATATATATTTGTGATGAAGCAGATGTCATTTTTTTCGCATCCGCGGAGGCGGGTGTTTGATTTTTAACATCCGCGGAGGATGCGGTTGCGGATGTTCGACATATATATATATATATATATGTGTGGATATATATATATGTGGATAGAGAGTGGTAGATATATTTAGAGATAGATATAGTATATATATATATATATATATATATATATATATATTCCGAGTTTCAGCCACAACCTATTAATATAATTGTTACCAATGTGCGGGACGGGGACCTAACTCAAATGCACCCCACCAACCTCTTTCCCCAACCTCCGACCTTAATGAAAGAGATTTTACAATGTATTATATATACTTTATGCACTAGTATTGAAATTCAAATATAGGAAGGTTGTGCTTGAGAAACATTATTTTTTCTGCCTTTTCTGCTGAGAGTTTGTTTATCTTTTCATCATATTAGCCCAGCATTGCTAAATACTATCTCACTTATAACACTAGTTGGAGGACAGGCCAAGTATTTCCTTGTAAGTTTACTCAAGCGTGTTTAAACATTTTGCTTAACCTTTCCACCAATTGATAGGATCATTTGTATCTAGTCGTTTTTCTTGGTGATAGTTCTCAATCATTTGCACCACATCATTTTGTAATGCGTGTCTTTCTTCATCACTAAAGGACTGTAGAAATTCTTCCAGTGAATCTGTTATTGATTTACTTGTAGAAGGTGTTGCTTCTGTAGATTTCGTTTTTTCCTTTTAATAGGTTGAGAATTAATAGACTGTTCGGATTGGTTTTTCAACTGCAACACAAAGTGACGATTTAACTTGTTCTAATATTGTGTTACAAAAAACTTGCATTTATAACGGGGATCAAGAGGTTGCTATAGTATAAAGGTCATTAATTTCCAGAACCAAAAGCGTTTTTTGTAGCTCTAGTTTTACATCTTTTCATTCTTTTAAACTGTCATCATTTTCATTTTAAAGATGGTTTAAAATGCTTCCTTAGCTTTGAGATCAATGATATTACATCGGAGACAAAAGCTGTAGAGGCGCCGATTTTTTTGGCTTCCTTAATCTCATGTGACTCTTTTGACTCAAATTATTATGAACTTCATACTGTGAGATCATGTGTCATCATTACACAGTTGAGTCGAGTCCGATGTCTCTCATTTAAAGTTTGCGTTCGGATTCATCTTATGTATTTATTATAAAATTCTTTATCAAATCTCGACAATAAACATCCGCACAACATCAGCAGGTAGAGTTACGCGGATGGGATCTTTAATAATGTGCGGATGCTCCGCGGATGTGAATGCGGATGCGGATGTTACCTGCATCACTAACATATATATATATATATATATATATATATATATATATATATATATATATATATATATATATATATATATATATATATATATATATATATATATATATATATATATATATATATATATATATATATATCAAGGAGACTCCTGCACTCGTGCTACTCGTGCTCAGCACGAGTTGACATTATAGAAACGATCTATTTTTGCAAATTTCATAATGTTACGATAATATTCTCTTATTTTTTTGAGAAAGTTGGTCAAATAAATGAATTATTACATAATAAATATAAAAGATTATGCAAAATTTAAACGAAAATGGGAAGAATAGCCGCTATTAAATAACGCTTTTAACACATTAAAAATAGCGCTAATCCGTGCCCAAAGCAATTGGCGGAGATCGTATCTGTGAATTTAGACTTTAGAGTATAAAATTGTTTATAAATACTATGTTTATAAATGATATGTTTAAATACTATACATAATAAATAATATTTTTATAAAAAAAAATATTTAATAAAACAAATAAAATAATAAAACTATTACAAAAATACTTTAGAATAATAAAAGAAAAAAGAATAACTTGAAATATTATTCAAGTTAGTCATAGAATTAACAATAAAAAACGGTTCCCAATAAAAAAAACATAATTTAATGGACTAACTCAAGTATTTTATTATATATATATATATATATATATATATATATATATATAGAGATATATATATATATATGTTGTTGTTATATATATAAATATATATATATAAAATATATATATATATATATATATATATATATATATATATATATATATATATATATATATATATATATATATATATATATATATACAGAGAGTTGTCAGTCTTATGTAAATATATATATATATATATATATATATATAATAGAAAACAAGCAAATATATATATATATATATATATATATATATATATATATATATATATATATATAGAGAGAGAGAGAGAGAGAGAGAGAGAGAGAGAGAGAGAGAGAGAGAGAGAGAGAGAGAGAGAGAGAAGAGAGAGAGAGATAGAGAGAGAGAGCACGAGTAGTAAAGTTACCGGAGTCGACACTGATATTTATATATATATATATATATATATATATATATATATATATATATATAAAAATATATATATATATATATATATCTAATATAATTATAATTTTTTATTTTTGCCTGTTGTTGAAAATAGGAAAAAATATATATATATATATATATATAAAACAAAACATTATAATATATCATAATTTAAAATGTTGGATTCAAGTCTAGGTTGAATACAGAAATATAAAACAAACATGATAATATATTGTTATATAAAGTACTTGAATTATTAAATTATATATATATTTATTTATCTTTTAATGTTTTAGCGATTTATTTTATTTTATCAGGATTTTCAAACCAAAAAAAGGAAATCTTCCGCCAGGTAAATTTCTCATGTCATTTTTTAATAATTATACTATGATGCTCCAGTGAGAATGTTAATTGCTAATTCTTTTAGTTTAGATTAATTTTTTTTAGTCAGGTGTCATAAAAACTGGTTAAACTTACTAAAGGTTGGATATAGGTTAGGAGTAAAGCTTCAAATTCATGAGCTTTTAAAAGGGCATTTGAATTGCATTAGAATTTCCATGTGGAATAATCTTTGTGCTGGAAAATGCAACTCGAACTTCATTTTCGTGCTTGTTTAATTTGAAAGCAGATTAAATAGAAGTATTCAAAGTCAGTAAAGTTGTCCCTAAATCTTCTAAACTTGTGCAGTGCAGTGTAATATTCAAATACATAATGGAAATTTTTATTTGATCGCAAGCTTATGAAATAACCGAAACAATTAAATATATGCTTCAAATTGTGCTTCAGAGTTCTTCTTACATTCTACAGTAGTATTTTATATTGTAATTTATTTTTCTTTTCAATGGTTAAATGCTGTCAATTTATTAGGTGTCATTAATCACGGCAGCAAGATCAACAAATGAACAAAAGCTTATTTCTTTCAAACATTTCTTGCAAATCTCATATCATTAACTTAAAAATTGGTTAGTTGTAACTGCAAGTGCCGGGTAATAATAGGTCTCGAAAAGCTAATTAATATAAGAACTAACACCTCTAATTTTAGCTGCAGGCTACCTATTTTCAATGCCATTTCACCAATTTTTAATATCTTAAATAAATTCTTGGTGCTTTCATAATACATAAGCAGAACTGCAAGTTTGATGTATTTAGTTTATATACATTTAGTGTAGCATTTAAGCAAATTCTCAAAAGTTTATAGTTATATTAACAAATAAGTGTTTGAATTAATATTATTTCTTTCAAAAACTATTTCAAGCAGGGTTGGAAAAAACCCGGGGTCGGACCAAAAAAAAACAGTAAAGCGGGGTTTTGGGGATTTTTTGGGTTTTATTTGTGCTTTTTTAGGGTTTTATTGGGCTTTTTTGGGCTTTTTTAAAATTTCTATTTTTGACGAAAAAATAAAATGATCAATAATAATTGAATTTGTTTTGTGTAATGTTATTTTAGTATTATTTGACAAATATATTAATAAATAGGTATAAAATTTAAACGTTAAACATATAATTTGGTAACGGACATTGTCTAATTTCCACTGCTGAATGAATGTCATTGCCTAATTGGTGAAACTTTTAATGGTAAATGGATTTGCTATTGTTACAGGTTATTGATAGTAATGATATAACAAGGACTATCTTAAGTTAAAGTAATTAAGTATATAATTTTAACTTTTTAAGTACACTTGTGACATCATAATCTGAGGTTCTTTGAAGCTAGTTGTTACTTAGAAAGTAGAAACTAGGCAGGCATGCACCAGACACCTCCCCAAGGAGCTGCCCACCAACCCACCAGGTCTGAGTTTTTATGGTAAAACCCTGGTAAAATATTGAGAGTTATGGAAAAAAATATGGTATATATATATATATATATATATATATATATATATTAATTATTATATATATATATATATATAATATATATTATATATATTATATTATATATATATATATATATATATATTATATATATATATATATATATATATATATAATATAGTTAAAATTATATATGCTATATCATGTTTTAAAATGTATTTTTTCAAAAGATTTTTAATTTATATATATAAGTTATATAATATATATATATAATATTATATTATAGTATATATATAAGCTATATATATATATAATATATATATATATTATATATATTATATATATTATAATATATATATAATGATATATATATATAATAGTGTGCATGGACTAAGTGGCAATAAGTTATCAATGGGAAATAGTAAAGAGTGGTGTCCGCAAGGGTTCAGCTGCTGGGGCCACAATGTTTGCTCATATACATAAATGATTAGACCCAGGACTTAATGCAAGGTTTCTAAGTTTGCAATGATACCAAAGTGGCTACTTCAGTTAGGAATAGTGAAGAATGTATAAAAATGATCTTGATTCTTGATAAACTTCTTGGGTGGGCAAGATAGTGGCAAATGAATTTTTAATAGATAAAAGGTGTAAGGTTCTTCACCTGGTTACTCAAATAAATATTTTAACTACGATATGAAGGGGATTGTCTTGAGTCTGTGGAACGCAAGAAAAATTTAGGTGTGATTATAAGCAGTAATTTTGAAAGTAGCTAATCAGTGTTTGGAAAAAAAGGAATAAAGGCTAAAGAAGATCGCAATCATTGTTTAACAAGAGCAAAAGATGTTATAAGTACAAAAACTGTATAATAGCTATGTTAGGCAGTATTAGAGTATTGTGCAGTACAAGTTTGGGCCCCTTATTAAAGAAAGACTTAGATATACTAAAGAGAGTGCAACGTAAGAAGCAACAAGGATGATTTCGCTGGGGTTTTAGGGTAAGAGCTAATGAGGAGAGGCTGAAGGAGTTAAGAATATTTTCTGTAGAAAGGCGATTTCTCAGAGGGGACATGCTACAAGTCTACAAAATATTCACATCTATAGATAAGACATAGACCAATAAATTCTTCATAGTAGAGCACGGACGGGGACCTGGGGGCATAGTAAGAAAATTAAGAAGTGAAAGCATGCCACCTTGATATAAGAAAACATTCATTCAGCAATAGAGGGTTGTTAATTTGGAATGGTTTTGTCACAGAAGGTTGTTGAGTGCAACTCCGTTTGCCACATTTAACGAAAAGGATTGGATAGGTATATGATGGTTTGGGTATCATATAGTATATTTTGACCAAGCCAAATTGTGTTTTTAGTTACAGTAGTTAGTAAGGTTAAACTGCATTTTATGACAATAAGAAAGTTATTATTGTAGTGATGTAGCATGGTACTTTAGCTATATATATTTTTTTTGGTTGTTGACTTTGTATATACTATGTAAGTTATTGACAACTCTAGGGTGCTTTGTGGATTGCATGAGCATGTTTTAGTTGTGTATACTATGTAAGTTACTGACAAGCCTTAGATTTGGCTTTGTGGATTTGCAGGAACATGTTGTTTGGTGATTGGTTCTATTGACTTGACTGGGGGACAGTTTTGATAGGCCCATGTGGCTTCTTACCTCTCTTTTTATTTCTAATGTTCTAATATAAAATCGATAGATTTTTCAGCAAGATTATAGGTAGTTATTCTGCTCGAATAAATTATTGAATTACTTTTGATATTTTTACAAATATTATTGAATTATAGATAGGTAATGTAGTTATTTGACTATCGGGCATCCTGTCTATAAGTTTGCACACAATATTATAAGTGCACTTGAGAAAATTTGTATTAGGCTTGCTGTGTATATATTTCTGTAATTGCATTAGACCTGATGTGTACATTTCTGTACTAACCTTAATTCGATGGTTATATACATAATGTTCAATCATTTCTAATATTTTTTTTGTTGGTTATTTTGTTTTTTTTTTCGTCATATTTCAGTGAAAAGGTAATAACGAGTTCCAGCTTTTCCTGCTTTGAGGAATTGGTGTACTCGAAGGAGAATAATTAGATTTAGCAAAAATGGTATCAAAAAAGTATATAGTTTTTAATGATTCAATTAACTTATAGTTCTAAAGCATAAATTTTCAATAAAAACTATTTATTTGAGCTACAAAAACAGCTTTTTATTTTTTTCTCGGTTCGCGTAGGATGAAGGAACTGTGTTCAAAACTCAAATGAGTAATTAGGTGTTTCGATTATTAAATATCTATATTTTATCGATTATCAATAGCATTGATTAATCAATGTTTAATATTTTTAAGTTTAATGAATGTACTTAGCTTCTAGTCAATAAAATTTAAAGATACATTCATTTGTACTTTTGTATTAAATTTTAAAATTATTTTTTTCATTCTCATTTTTTCAAATTACTTACAAAGGTATCATATATCAGTGAAATCTTGAATCAAAACTGAAGAAGGTGTTTGAATCATTAAAATATAATATAGTTTAAGCTGTTGCATATTATAAATTTAGAAAAATACTTTCAAATTGTTAAAAAATAATTGCAAAAAGTTTAAAACAAAAAACCCACTTGGGCAGCTGGGCTTTTTTTGGGTTTTATTAGGTGGGGTTTTTTGTTTTGTTTTTTGGTTGGTTTTTTAATGCCAACCCTGATTTCCAGAGATAATAGAATATTAAACTTTATTACAGATAACTGAAACATCTTTCTTTTATCAGCAATAATAATAATAATAATAAATAATAATAATAATAATATAATAATAATAATAATAATAATAATAATAAAATAATAATAATAATAATAATAATAATAATCCGTATAGAACATTAAAAGTTTATTAATTGTAATATTAAATTAATAAAATATTAATATTACTATTGATATTAAATTAATATTATATTAATATTAATATAATTTAATATTATAATAATTAATAATAAAAATAATATATAATATAATATCAATAATAATAATATAATAATAATAATAATAAATAAAATATATAATATATAAATAAAAATAATAATAATAAATATAATAATATAATATAATAATAATAATAATAATTACTAATAATAATAATAATAATAAATAAATAATATTAATAATAATAATATATTAAAAATAATCATAACTAATAATGAATAATAATAATAATAATAAAATAAAAATAAAATAATGGGTGGAGCCGAATATCCGCATTCTGCATCCGCAAATACCCGCTCACTTTAATATCCCCATCCTTGTCCGTGGATACCGATACTACTTTTTTGTATTTTGCGAGTGTTAGGCTCTCCTATAAACTAAGGAATGAAGTTCAAAATCCAAAATTTGCCTCTTACTTAATAGTTATTAAATTTATATATTAAATATAAAGGCAAAAATAAAAATCTAAATTTTTAAAATAGTCTTTAACAAAATACCTGGAGTAATAAAATTAAATTTAATAAAACAAAGTAATATAAAATAGTAATAAGAAAAAAATATATAAAAAAGATAAAAAAAGAAATAATAAAAAATAAATTAGATTTTCTATAACACTAAAAATCTAAGTTGTAAAATAACAAATAAAATTGGGCTTTTAATTAAGTTACTTTCATATATTTAACAGAAATAAAAGATTGATAGGCTTATAATGATAGACCTTCTTTATATTGTTGGAGGTTGGGGCAAAATGATGGGGAAGGAAAGCATTTGAGATGGATGTACGTCCAACACCCTGGTATCGTAGATGTATTTATTTATGTCATAATTTATTATATATATTCTTTGTTTCGCTGTAATTTCTTTCAAAATTTTAGAAATTTTACTAATAAACCAAGTTTATGGGCGACCGCTAATTGAGTAGAGGCGTAAATTTTAATAAGAAAAATGAAAAAATGTAAATCCTTGCTGCATACCTAACGCAGATTGCGTAGATGGGCACAAACGCAAGCTTTTAAAGTAAGAGGATTAAAATAATTCCACAGGACGGAGGTGATTGGAAAGAAGAGAACACTGATTTGAAGAAATTCTGTAGTTCCTAAATGTTCACGAAGAAACTTATGCACAGACATTGCAATTCTTGTGAAAACGACGTCGCATAAGGGTGGTGGCAATACGAGGAAGTCAGTCCTTCCAAGTTACATGCCACTGTAGTACCTATATAAAACGATAAACGAATCACTATAAAGGTTCAAGTCAGTTGGAAAGTAAAGGAAATAAATTTAGAAACCTTTAAGCGTTAGAACTCAACCCTATCCAAAGTGTGGCGAATCCTGAGTCACCCCCCCTCCTTGATATAAGAGCAGCTCCACAAATGGGCGGATTAGACTCTTATATTTGAAATAACTGAGAAGAGGAAATAAATCTCATAATCTGGACAGACAGAAACCTCGACTTCTTTGAGGAACTTGCAAACATTGCGATATGAGGATTCCAAAGATATTTTATGGATTATGTTGGAACGCAAGAATTTTAAGATTGTAAATAGGAGACAGATGACAACTCGAAAGAAGTAGAAGATTTAGCAAAGATATTTGAGAGAAGGATTTAGCTAAAGATAGTTAGCGCAAAGCATTGAACACCCTTCCAATTAGCCTGATTAAAGTACCAGAAATACGCTTAGGTTAGGATAAAGCTGTTAGAAAGAAAACATTAAAATTTCGAGCTATTGGGCTGTGCTCAGATTTACCAATAAGAAAATAGATGAAGCATTTATAGATAGAATTACTAATGGTAAACCTTAGATCAAGGATGTACCAGAATTGGCTAAGAAAATCAGGAATATGTGAAATTTCCTAATCATTTGCTGTAGATCGTCGACAATGCTGAATGAATTGGCCTCCACCCCTTTTGCAGTAGTGTGAGAGAACCCCAATAACTCATTGCTTGCTCATCATCATAATACTAACAATGATTAATTGATAAATGAAATATATATAATAATAGTATATATATATATTATAGTATATATAGGCATATATATATATATATAATATTATATATATATATATATTATATATATATAGTATTTAATATATATATATATATATAATATTATATATAATATATATATTATATATATATTATTGTATATATATAATAATAATATAACGCCCAAGAATGACGGGCTCACTCTAGCTTTCGTCTGTCCTTTTCAGAAATTGATGAGGGCTTTTATTAAAGAGTAGATAAACATCTTACTTTCAGGTGATTTGATAAAATAACCTCACGCACAAAATGATTTAAATTTTATTTATCATCGTTTTTGCCCATTTTTGGAGGTCACTGTAAGAAGAAAAAAATTAAACACAAGCTTTAGAGTCACATATATATTGCATTATATAGGGTTATCAAACACAAAAAAGGATGTCAATTATTCACAATAATGTCATTGGACAATATGAATCTCAGTGGGAGGTTGTCCTTGTTGCGGCAGGAGTCGTGCAAGTCTTGCATAACTTTAATCGCACGCTCACAACACTGGTTGCTTCGGGCAATATTGATTGGAGATTCATCTGTTTTCCAGTGGGTTTTCAAGCAGTTGAGACCTGTTGGATAGTCATTCAGAGTTCATCAAAATCTTCAGCGCGAAACAATTGACTGCTGAACCAATGGTCCGGTCCGCCTATGAGTAGGAAATAAATGAACAGATTTTACGCAGACTGCTTCCGGGTTTAAGGCATCAGAATAAACGCAAGAAGGGCTAGAATGGCACGAGAGTTCCAGCGTGCATTGCTGGTGTTTGGGATCTGTTGAAACTTCATGAAGGGGATCTCATTCCTCTCAGGGTAGTGACGGAAGACACGAGTAAGGTGGTAGAGAAACCTTCATGTCGTCTCTCCAGCCGCCTGTTTCCTTAATTTTAGTTTTATCGTTGCTGAAGGCTGCTTTAAATTTATCATAATTGCTCACCAAATACTGCACAAAGAAGTACTCGATGTTTGGTGATTTAGTTGACCTGGAGCTCATCGTTATGAAACGCGAAAGAATTCGCGATCCAGCCACATGGTGCTGGGCAACTGAATGAAATTGATTTGGGGGTAACCTTTCTCTCGAATATTTGCTTGCAGCCGAACAAACAACGTCCTCTTTTTCTTGCCTGTATTCACGCTTGTTGTGTCGGCAACAATCATCACAATTGATCCCAAAAAGGCCGAGCTCCTCTAACACATCCCGAAGTCCGTCTGAGATTGTTTGAGGTTTTCCATCTTTCAATTTAATCGCAGTCATCTTAATTTATTTTGCTTCATTTTTGAAGACCACTGCCTGATATTCAAAGCCATCAGTGTGTTTGCCGTCAAAGTGTATGCTGCACTTCTCCAGATGAAGCGTGCTCACCAAGTGCTTCTTCACCTGAGCAGCTCTTGTGTAGATAACCTTGTGGAATTGCTGACTGACGTGTGGTTGGGATTTCAATGCCCTACCGCAGAAAGCTGTGGCACCACCTTTGCTGATCCGATGGGACCTTCAGATTTGGGCTTGTAACTAAGGCTCTTGGCAATGGCCTTGTTGGGTTATACTTCCTTGAGCTCGTGATGCTGCATTCGCATCCTCTCCAGGACTGTCTTTGGCTATTTCGGATTAATCATGCTACATTCGGAACAATCAGATCGCGCTGAGTGGTAATTGTGGAAATAGGCGCTTCCATTGCACTTCTTTCGCTTGGATGGGTGGATGGTCTTGGTACACTAGCAGGTTTGCCAGTGAAGTACGCAACATGCCCTTGCTCTCAATTTTGCAGTTTGTAGGGTCTCATCCACGTTTTGCACATCATTCCTTTACCGCTGGGTCAACATCAAACAGTCATTCATGCATCAAAGTTTTGTTTCTTTCTATAGCGCTCATAGTCTTTCAGAGGTTTTGCTACTTTTGCACAAATGGCTTGATCAGATACATGCGGGAAGTTCAATAATTTGCTCCATTGGGCTTTAAGTTCCACAGCAATTAGACTGATCCTCTCTCTCTCTTCTTTGTCAGTGGATTAAAGAAATTGAAGCACCCAATGACATGGTTTTTCTGAGGCATGCGACTCCGTTTACTCAAGGATACTTCATAAATTGCGACGTTGCCTCTTCTTGATGGCGCTTGGAACTGAACTAAGTTCTTTGTCCAGGTTTCCTTGTTCTTCTCCGTGTTAAAAGAGCTCTTCTTGAACGACATGTTTCTTCTACTCAGCAACTAAAATAGAAAAGACCTTAACGTAAATATTAAAAACGTAACAAATTAAAGAAATGTTATTTAAAAACAAGCAATTCAAAATTATAGGGAAAAAAATGCAGACACTAATAAAATATTATATGCACAAATATAATTAGCAAGAGAGTTTAATATAGCTCACCAAATAATACAAGATCTCTTTATAATAAACTCTTAGAAATGCGCCAATAGCAAATAATAAAATAATAATTGTTGACAATTCAAATTAACTAATTGAAACTCAAACTCCGCTTTGAAGCAACTTGCCTTATATACCAGCTTATACACATCAACTGCGAAACAGCCGAAGAAAATATTAAGAAGCTTACAGAAAGTCCCAAGCAATTGTCACCGTGGCGTCACTGTCCGGGCGGACGGGGCGCAGCGTTCTATGATATTCTGGAAAATTCTATACAATTTTCTGTTGCATAAATTATTGAACAAGTCGGTTTGATGACTTATGTAATATATTAATATTATTAATACAATTATATAATATGCTAAAATGGCCTACATTACATTTCAAAGTGGTTTGTGCGTGACCTTTTTCAATATTTCAATGGAATAAAGGTCATTTTAGTCATTAATAGGCAAAAGTTCATTCATTCGTGCTACAGGAAATGATTTTCGAGAAAAGAAATCAAAAAGACATCACAACCTTTATATTTTAATATATATATATATATATATATATATATATATATATATATATATATATATATATATATATATTATATTATATATATATATATATAATACTATATCTATATATATATATAAATATTATATATATATATATAATAATATATATATATATATATTAATACACGTGGTATATAGTAATATTGCGAAAAAATCAGTATGATATTCCTTGGCATAAATATAAGATAATATGTGTCATTAAACATTTCACCGAAAACGCCTGGTCGTTTCCAAGATACAAGGTAATGAAACTTATGTGGGACATATCTGATATATTCCATTGCCCGTCTCGTGCCACATCTCAACCTTTAATATTAAGAACAAATATACGATGGAAAGGTTACTTACCTGTGATTTACTAGTTCCGTTAATCTCGCTTCAATTTATACATTCTAGTCCGTGTTGCTGTCAGTCTGTGTTCATGTGTTGCTCATATTTTCAAATGAATTACACAAATGTGAAATGTAGCGATACTGCATTTTGTTTATGGCGTACGAAGCGGTCAATTCATTAGCAGCCATGGCGTCTTTATGAAGAATGTACCCTAATCGTGTCATCCCACATCATACTATGTTTGCACGTCCATCAACGTCTTAAAGAAACAGGAAGTTTTAAAAAACTACTAATGGAAACGGGCGACCTCGCACAGTATAAACTCCAGATGTCGAAGAACAGGTTCTCCCAAGAACTTTAGGACAGTCCTACAACAAGTACCAGAGATTGCTGAAACACTACATGTAAGTCATTCGACAGTTTTTCAGAGTATTGAAAAATCAACTTCTGTACGCTTATCACATCCACGAGTGCAGGCAATTGTACCAACAGATTTTCCTGGAAGATTATCTTTTTGGCGTCGAATGGTGCAAACAGAAAATTGCAGAATCCTCACCATTTATGGCAGAAATATTGTCAGCCGATGAGGGTAAATTTTTCCAGAGACGCCATTCGAACTTCCAAACAAATCACATTAGGGCTGATGAGAAACCGCACATAGCATTAGTTGAAAAGACGCCATCACACTCAGTTTTCATCGATGTATGAGTCGGAATTGTTGGCGACCATTTGATAGGTCCATTCTTTTTCGGCAAGGCTGCGAGGCTTACTGTGAGATGTTTAATCGGGGCCAATTTCTTGAAATGAATCTCCTACACTACTGGAAAGAGTCCCATTACAATTAAGATCCGAAAATGTATTTCATCACGATGGCGCTTCCAGCCATTTCAGTTTAGTTGCTCGTAACTATTTAAACACTGTATATCCACGCCGTTTGGATAGGTCAAGGAAGTACAGAACCTTGGCCTTCGCGGTCTCCCAGACATAAATGCATTGGATTTCTTCTTGTGGGGTCACCTGAAACACTTGGTTTATATACAGCAACAGTTGAAGTCCCGAAGAATTAAGGGCTCGCATAATCGCATCTTGTGAAACAAATTCGGCACACATACGGTATATTTGACGTGTCCGCCAATGCATGCGTCCGCAGAATAGAGGCCATGTATTGGCCGCGAAGGTGCCATTTTCATTATTTGTTATAACCTTAGTGCAACATTGCTTGCTTCGAACTA
The DNA here is from genome assembly GCA_015478945.1 of Trachelipus rathkii. Classification (NCBI taxonomy): domain Eukaryota; kingdom Metazoa; phylum Arthropoda; class Malacostraca; order Isopoda; family Trachelipodidae; genus Trachelipus; species Trachelipus rathkii. The sequence goes on from JABUQX010061529.1 coordinate 21,667, forward strand.
TTTCTGTTGTATATTTTCTTCTATGCAGTAATGTAGTGTGTATTCTTATAATTAAATAAATTGAATGAATTTGTCAAATTACCTTTCCAAATTTAGTTTAATGTTTATTGTAACTTAATGTTTAAATAGGTTTCATCACCTTGAATCTTGGAAACGAGCGTTTTCGGAAGAAATGTTATATTGATACATATTATCTTATATTTATGCAACGAATATCATACTGAATTTTTTTCCGCAATATTAATGATAACACCCTGTATATAATATATATAGTATATATATAATATATATATATATAAAATATTATAAAATATATATTTTAATATATATTATAATATATTATATATAATATAAATATATATAATATATATATATAATATATATGACTATATAATATTATATATATTATATATATATATATATATATATATATATATATATATATATATATATATATATATATATATATATATATATATATTATATATATATATATATAATATATATATATATATATATATATTATTATATATAATTATATATATATATATATATATTACTATATATATAATATATATATATGAACCTTTTCTGTTTTAACACAATGGTTCAGTTTTGAATTTTTTTTTTTTTTTTTTTTTTTTAATTTTATTGCAAGTATATGATACTAACAATGAAGTTTGGTTTTGGGTGTCGTGCGGGGGTTCCTCCGTCCCTCCCCATCGGGGGAATGGAAAACGTCCCCCCCTCTGTCCCCCGTCGGCTCCAGGCCCCCTAAATTTTTTTTTTTTTTTTTTTTTTTTAGTTTTTTTTATTTTTACATTTTGTAATAAG
>JABUQX010061529.1:25000-48214 GCA_015478945.1 Trachelipus rathkii
TTGTCCTTTTACGCACGGCGTACAAATTATTCCTCTCTGAAGTAGGTATACTTTCTATTTCCTTCACCAGACCTAATAGGCCATAGAGGAAAAGAATATATTAGATGAATAAATCAAAAACCAAAAAACTGTGTTATTAAAGGAAATCAAAAACTATCATTTGTCGGGTTACCCACTAAACCTTTTCCTAACCATAATTAGGTCAAGGCGTTCTAAGAGCTTTGGTGCCCTCGTAGATGAACTGGGTTAACACCTACACCCATAGAGCCTCCTTGTTTTTTTTCCCCGAGAATCACGGACTCCTCCCTTCCGGAAAGTTTGCACCCCCCTTTGTAATGGCAGGTTCCAGAAAGCAAAACTCCATTCTAGAATCATTAATGTCCCTGTGAGTAGTTCCCGTAATCTCCATACAGGATTATTTCCAAACTCTTCTAAGGTACGATTTATGCCGGGGAACTTTTGTTGGAGCATTCAGAGGTTATCATGGAACACATGAAGAAAGCGTAACAAATGTTTACTGATTTCTCCCCTCTAAGAAGGATATTCTTGACTCTTTGAATTAGCTTTACCAGCTACTTCGTCAGAACACATATTCCAAGACGTAGTCGATACTTTAAGAGTTTGGAAGGTTGTCCATCACACCGAGCGTGTTTGCTGCTCTATTTCCTATTCCTTAGCAGCCAAAAACTTGAGTTTAGGGGAACTTTTCAGATAACGTCCCTAACCAAGCACCTTCCGACGGGTTCTTACGCCTACCCTCCTCTTCAAGACTACTCCACGCAGCATCATTGTGGCTTTCGAGTGTTCATTCAGTTTCTACAAACGTATCATTTGGCTGCGTACGACTAGAGACAGTGTCTCTCTCCGGGGTCCTATCCTTCCCCAAGTTCTCCCTTCAGATGTTGCTGTCTGCAGTTCCAAATTCTTTTCTCAACACCTCCCACCTGAGGCGCTCACGCACAAAAATCGGCATTACTCTCTCCAGTCAAATCTCCTTGCCTTTCTCTACCTCATATTGATTCCCCGGTTTCCCAATGGGATTATTATGTCAGACATAGAACTTCAGACGTTTTATGTGCTGACACTCTTTAAACTAAGTGATTCTATCATTCGGGCAAATCCAAATAGGCTCGTCATGTTTCGACGCAACACTTTGATGAACCAGCAGCTAGTGCTATCACGGTGCTGAGCGTAATGACTGAGCCACTTTCTTGTCTTAAAGAACTACTCACGGAGAATATATCTGATTCGGACCTGTCAATGGCAGGATCTGTCACCACATCACCGACTAGTAGGACCAGGAAACCGATTATTTCATAATTATGCCTCTGCCGTAAACTTTCACTCCAAAGTCTTTATTTTCGAAAGTGGTTCAGAAAATTTCAGTGCGTTATCCTGAATCTTCAATTCAATTAGGGTCATCGATCATTGATATCATTTCTGCCCAGGGTGCAGTTGCAGACAAATTCTGGCATAGTTTTGCCACCTGCTCTAGTATCTCCCGCAACACGAAAAATTTTCAATTAATTTGAGCATTCTTTCACCCACCAGATTTCAGTGGAGTGCAGTAAGAGAACCTCCAATACAATCACTAATTCATGCTGGTAGAGTTTACATCAGCATTGTCTGCCTGCAAAGACAGAGTACACTTAGCCAGGATGGTATTTCTTATCAAATAATCCACAACAGAAATCCCTCGAATTACATTTTTGTATTTTTCACTTGAACAACCTCATATGGGTTTGGAGTTTCTTTTTCTTGGTTTTGTCAACCTCCTGGCCCTATTCCAAAACAGGGAAAACGTCCTTTCTGCAAACAAAAAAAAATTCCAAAGCTGTTATGGTTACTTAATTAACGTGAACGTGAATTTTATGTTTTTCGGTGTGCTGAATCCAAAAATGACCTTCGTTTTTTTTACAGGACATCAGGTTTTTTAACAAATTAGGTACCATATATGAATTAAGATAATATATCAAAGGAAATAAAAATAAATATATAAATTGGATTTTTTTTGCAAACATTTCATGAAAATTAACTTTAAATTAAATTATGCTTGAATATACATGTTAAAATAATTTCTTTGTGCCTTTAAGGTTTCTTTTCGTACATTTACGCTTATGAACAGCATCTGGAATCTCTCTTTGAAGCATCCAACAGTAATCGGACATCATCGTAACGCTTCATTTCCCTGGTATTTCCTCTCCATCTCTTTGATGTTCTGGTTAAATCTTTCACCTTGTTCCTCACTCACAGCCTCCAAATTTTCAGGAAAGTAATCGAGATGGGGAAAGAGGAAATGTACTTTTAAGCTCATTAGGCAACCTAAAGCTTGAAATGCTCTCAACATTCGTCCGACAATCTTTTTATAGTTAGGGTCCTTGCTACAGCTCCCAAATTTTCTGGAAAATAATCGAGAACGCTTCCCAACCTTCTTTCTGAGGATCTGTCATGGTCTTCATGAACTCATGGTTAGCTATAAGCCTTCTAATGTCCGGTCCGGTGAACACACCTTCCTTGAATTTCTCCTCTGTTAGACCTGGAAACTTGAAACACAAGTATTTAAAGCATTCTCCATCTTTCGGAAGTGATTTCACTAATTGCTTCATCAACACCAAATTAATGTGGAGAGGTGGTAGTAAAATTTTATTGGGAGGTAATTAAGCTTCTCGGAGGACATTTTTTTCACCAACTGTAAGCTCTCTTGGCTGCCATGTGTTTTTCATTCAGTGATTTGTACAGTCTCGACTGTCCCATAGGCATAGGTAACGAGGGTATTTAGTAAATCCTGCTGGTTGCCCAAGTAACATACACAAGACCTTCAAAACTTTACACACTAGCTATCCGTGGTCTTCATATTTGAGTTTATGAAGAACCATTTCCAGGCTTTCGTAGGTCTCCTTCAAGTGTACCAAATGACCTACAGGAATGGATGGGTAAATGCCACCGTTATTGAGTAATACCGCATTTAGGCTTCTTTTCGAAGAATCAATAAATAGACGCCATTGAGATGAATCAAATTGAATTTTGAATTGACCCATTAAACCTCAACGTCTGTGAAATAGAACAAGTTGCCTACCTGGGAAAAGTAAGGCATGAAATCTTTTTCACAAAGTCTGAACCACGAAAATGACGCACCAGGCAAAAATCAATTCCTGCTTTTGAGACTTGATCCTAATAACTCTGCAGCATCTTTGGGAAGATTCAAATCTCCCCTCTTTCTAAATCATTACTCTCTTAACCAATTTTGATCGGATCAGCTCAAAATCAGAACTTGATTCATCAGCTGGTTCAGGTATAACTGCATCTTCAAAGGAGCATGGTATTTCTTCCAAATTAGCTGGGGCCAAGTTACTGGAATATTTGAACCGTTAGGGATGGGGCAAATTGCATATTGAATATTGGGGAATGAAAAGAAATGTTTCTATTACACCCTTTTACATTGCAAGAACAATAGTAACAATAGTCACTATGGTTCTTCTGTTCACGCCATACCATAACGTAAGCGTAAAGCTTTTTTATTACCGTTGAATCAATTTCGGAGATCCTCAAATCAGAGTTTGTACACTTAATGAGGCCCCAAACTATATCTTCACCCCCAAGTTTTAGTTCGAATTATGCCGAGTATACTTTTTTCACAAAATGTGTGATATTTTGCTGTTTCTTTAACACTGAATATTCACTACAAATATAACAAAAACTGTCTGACGAATTAATACACTTCCGTGAAGCCATATCAATTACTTATCACAGACTGAGATGAAATGAGAAAATGCGAGAAACAAACATGAAATTCAGATCCTGTATGCAAATCTCAGAGTTTCTATACTCGGATTGCACAATATGACTAAGGTTTAAAATGGTTCTTTTCCTTCTTCAAAAATTATATTAATATATATATATATATATATATATATATATATATATATATATATATATACTATTTTTTTTATATATATATATATATATAATATATATATATAATATATATATATATATATATATATATACTATATATATATATATATATATATATATATATATATATATATATATATAATGTTTATGTTATTAAATACATTGTAAATAAAAATTAATATTAAGTTTGGGTTTGAATGAAGTTGAAATGTCAAAAATCGAAAAACGAGCGTATGTTTTAAAAAAATCATGTAGATTATAAGATAATTTTGCGATTTGAGGTAAATCCTGACGTCTAGAATTTTTTTCAATAGATTTTTCGTTTTCAACTCACCAAAATACATAGAAATCAGTTTGAAATAGCCAAACAATTTTTATGTCGCAGACCAGTGTAATCAAAGACTCACTTGCTTACTTTGTGATACTTATAAATTTATGGAGAAAATGGTTGCAACACACCTTGTCCCAACCTTTGTGAGTCTTCAGGCTTTATCCAGTTTTCAGTTCGGTTTTCCTAAACATGGTTTTACGACTGACCCACTTCTTTGCCTGGACCATTATGTCCGCAAAACATTCCCACAGTTACAACATGGTTCATGTAATACTTTTCGACCACGAGAAGGTTTATGATACTCCCTGGAGGAACTGCATTTTCTTAAGCTCCATTCGCTAGGTTTCGTGACCTACTCTCCCTCTTTCTAAAAGACATAACTGAGTTTATCGATTGATATGGCTTTCGTTTCTCCCAGACCAAGACCGACACTTACTGTTTCGGAAACTAGGTCATAGATAATTCACAATTTTCCCCTCCTTATTTCGCGCTTTATTGTTTTCAGATTCAAACCAGGAACATAATCGTGTTTTTTGGGTCTTAGTTTGAATGACAATGTTTCCTATATCCTATACATTCGTTATCTCAAGGAGGATTGTCGTTGTTCACCAGACTTACTGCGCAAACTGACTTCCACGATGTGGGGCGCTGATCGGAAAAAAAAACCATTACCCTTTTGCATATTACTCTCGTTTGGGGCACACTGTAATATGACTGTACAATATATATTCAAACTTCTTCTCCGACTTATCCAGATCGAGGAGCTTCTATAAGCAACTGGTGTTTTCGCTCTTTACTTAAAAAGTGCTTTGAGACAAAAGCGAATATCAAGTAATTTTCCCTTCGAAGAGAATATCTGATGTGCATCATATTTATTAACCACCAAACTCCTTTGCCCTCGGCTCTAACTCCTCTCATTAACAAAGTGTCTTAACAAACCATTTACTGGTCGTCGCCATAACTGTATGCAACATAATCAACCATTTAAATATCACCTTGATGAACATCCTTTGGTATACTTATAATACTGAGGGAGCTCTATGGTAGTTTTCTATTCTAAAGTTCTATTTTGAGTTATCCAAATTCACTAAGAACCTCACTCATCCTTCCTTAATAAGGCTCCATTTTATTCCTTTCATCTTTCCATTTTGTCTCCATACCAGTTTATACAGATGGTTCCAAATCAGAGAGTAGTGTGGGTGCTTCTGCGATTCTGCGATTCTGCGTTCTGTCTCCTCGTCACCCCCCTTCTATACGCCATCTTTCCTTGGCTTGTTCTGCCCTGGTCATTATTCGAACTAAACATTTCCCCTCTTTATCTTCTAAACCTTCTTCATCCTGAATCAGTAACATCTTCGCCAGATTCACCTACGATCAGATAATTTTTGCAATTTTTTCTACCTAAATTTCTTTATAAGATCTAATCCTATATCCGCTGCTAACAAGCGAAGTCTTCCCGGAGCGAGTTTATAGATCCGAAAAAACTACACTTTTAGTGACCTCTGGAAACTTCTGTTTAAATTCTCAAAATTTTTTATTATTATTATTATTAATATTATTATTATTATTATTATTATTATTATTATTATTATTATTATTATTATTTTATTATTATATTATTATTTATTATTATTATTATTATTATTATTATTATTATTAATATTATTATATTGTTATTATTGGGTTATTATTATTATCTATTATTATTATTCATTATTATTATTAAGTATTATTGATTATTATTATTATTATTATTATTATTATTATTATTATTATTATTATTATTATTATTATTATTATTATTATTATTATTATTATTATTATTATTATTATTATAATATATTATGAGTATATTAATTATTATTATTATTATTAATTATTATTATTTATTATATTATTATTATTATTATTATTTAGGGTAAAATCAGGAACACAAAACTTTGTTTACCTCTGCGATTTCAAAACGGCGAAAGAATGTCTCTCAAAAATCGAATTTGCTAACGACCAGACTGGAAAGCGATGCACATGTTCTTTTAAGGGCGAGAGGAGGCACCAAGGCGAAATGCAATGGTAAGATCAAAATAACCACGACATCTATCCAGGCATTATGTCGACATTCTAGAGCACGCTGCACACACACACACGGCACAGCATATATATTATATATATAAGTATATGAGGTTGTGGTATAGTAGTATAATATTAAGGTGTGAGGTATGAGTACTGTATATAGTATATAGGTATAGTATTGTTCGTTATATTATTATTGAGTATTGGTATGTAGGTAGTTTATGAGTGAAACGACTGTTGTGATATTGGAGGTTAGCGGTACTGTAGTGTACTAATACGTATATATATCGTAGTTATAGGTTTATATATATAGTATATATTTATATAGTATAGTATATTATATTATATTATATATGGTTATATAGGTGATATATATATATAATATAGCTATTTATTATATATAATGTATATACTATTATGTAGTATATGGTTATTATAGTATTATATATATATAGTATATTTCATATATATATATATAATATATATATGTATATATATGATATCTTTTAATATAGTATATATTAGTGATATACGGTAATATATATAATATATATATATTATTATATATATCTATTATATATATATTATATATATATATATATATAATATATATATATATATATTATATTAATATATATATCTATATTTTATATATATATATATATATATATATATATATATATATATATATATGATACTATATATATAATAATTATAATATATATATAATATATATATATATAATATTATATATATATATAATATATATATATATATATATATATATTACTGTATTATATATATATATATTATTTATATATATATATTAATATATATATATATTATATATATATTATATATTATATATATATATATATATAATATATATATATATTAGGGATAGTCATAAGCAACGGTAGTCACTGGTTTTATAACCGTCGCTTTCTTCTACGACACCTTCGGGATCTTGGAATGGGAAAGTCTAAAATTGAAGGGCTAATAATGAGGGAAATTGAAGACCTCGTCGAAGACTTTAAAGTGCTGACGAAGGGACCATCGAAGCTTCCTTTTTCGATTAACGTTGCTGTCCTTAACATTATTTGGCAACTTATAGCAAGTAAGCAAATGTGAAAATATGTAAATGGGTATTAAGGTGGAGAAAGTCATGTTCAGAGAAGAGAGGTGGATGAAAAAAGATATAGGGAGTGGAAATATAATAGCAATAGCTAGTAGAATTGAAAATATTATTTTAACTTAGAATTTCAGAAGAGTTTATATAAACTTCTCAGCTTAAAACAATTTATAATATATAAGCTTAAATGTTTTTATTATAGTCAGATTTTGAAATTCTGCTATAAATATTGTCATTTTAATATATGATTTTTGGTTGTATTTAATGAACTGGGATGATAGTAATGACGTAGGCGAAGAATGACTTTTGAGAAAGAGAATATGATATATGAATATAAGTTACTATATTCTGTCCTCAACTTGATCTGTATATGAGCCTAATTATTTAATTTAATACTTTTCAAATTAACGTGTAAACCTAAAAAGTACGTTTAGGGACATTGAATATTAGTGAAATTTTATGACTGAGTTATTATTATTATTATTATTATTATTATTATTATTATTATTATTATTATTATTATTATTATTATTATTATTATTATTATTATTATTATTATGATAACATGCTTATTGCAGTGTGATGTATTGTTTACGTATTAGTGAAAATAAAATGATATGTATAGTGTGAAATGATTATTATTAATTACTTATTAGTTATTAGTTATTATTGTTATTCGTACTATTAGCTTACTTATTATTATTATTGTTGAACTATAGATCAGCAATTTGTTTAAATGCTATTCCGTTAATTTTTAAAATTAGGCCTATTTCACATATCTAACATCTTTTCATTTAATTTCTCTTTAGGACACTTCTTGAATAAAACACATTAATTTGCTCATTCTGAAACTGATCCAGCTTTTTTTCGTCCCGCTCACGGTGGCATTTTAAAGGATATGACCTATTTTATGAACGATGGCGCAAACTAATATACGATTTATAAAAATATATCGTACACTTGTTGACAAACGTTTAATGATGAAATAAAAGTAAATAATTGGTTAAAAGTATGTGTATAGAAAGACCGATGGTGATAGTGTTGTAATTTATTAGTGTATGGTTGTCTTAGTCATGTTCCGCTGGCTTCTTTCTTCTTGGGTGATGACAATAGCTTTAGATGGTAATGGCCGGCGGACGGAGATGCATAATGTATCTTGCGTTCTTGCGATGGTGTATTTATTGACGTGTCATTTATGAGAGTGTGCATTGTTGGTTCCTGGGTTCGGTCTGTTAATCGTGCTTTCGGGGCATAAGCTAACTTGTAAGTAGGTGCTCCTGCGATGTTTTGGTAGCTTTGGCGCTCGTCTTTGCCTCCTGTGTTGTATTGATTCGTTTACATACAGGGATAGGGTGGTCTTTTGGGGACTTTATGATAATAGGCTCTTGTGCTGTAACGGAATTCTGAAAGGATTTAGATGTAAGGTGTACGTACTCTCTAGGATGTTGATTGCGTATGTATGTTTCTGCCTCATAATATGTTAGTATATCGAAAGCGCTGAAAAATACGGCTTAAAATATATTTGCCGATGCCTAAAGGACAAAGATATATAAAAGCCTCATCTCTTATTTGGACAGAGGAGATGTGTTGTGTTCGATATAATAGGAATGATGGAATAAATATCAGACATTGAAAACTTCTATTTTAACGAAACATGAGTCGAAAGGAAAGATAATAATTGAAGCAATTATACTGTATGTGAACTTCTTATATCAGCCACAAAGTTTTAGCTCTTTGCTGGCTTTAGTGCTCGTGATGTATCGCATAGTGATGGCTGGCGAGTGGTACCAAACGTCGTATATCCACATTCATTGCAATGAGAGCTGGATCGTAGTATACGCGAGTTTTCATGGTTTATACGACGAATGCCTTCGGCAGCGGTATGTTGCAAAGCATAGGTACAAACAAGTAGATTCGAACACCATATGCAGGATGAAAGCAGCATAACAATTACACAATATGAAGATCAGTAAACTCTTTCAAAAAATTTTGATTTTAAAGTGGGAATTTTCGGATCTTACACTGGCGGGAGTGCCATTCTTTATAAGAAACCATAGACCTCACGGTATCAATGATAATAATACTAAGAATGTCGATTAGCCTTAATATTATTGTGATGAGAAGATAAGGAAGAAAAGACACCAATCTAGAATTATCACTTCAACATTGTGTTTTTTCGTATATTTTAATTTTAGTTTAATCTTCTTATTCTAATAGGCGTTTGTAAAGTATATCTGTAATATTTTTAAATGTCTAAGTTTTTTGGGGCTCGGTGATGAAATTAGCGTCATATCCCTTGAAAATGGGCGAAAGTTGGATGTTTGCTTTTCAGGAAGAGGGAAATTTATTTTGTTTTATCAATATTTTCTTTAAAGAAAATTAATGAAATGTTAAGAAGTTTTTGTAAGGATTTCAGACCTATCTTAGGGCTATTGTGGAATACATAGAAACTTTTATTATTTATTATTCAGTATTTATTATTATTATTATTATATTATTATTGATTATTATTGTTATTATTATCTATGTAGTTATTAATTATTATTATTATTATTATGTATTATTATTATTTATTGATTATTATTTAGTTATTCTCATCTCGATTATTATTGTTTCAGTGTTTCTCCTTTAATCTAAATTTTATAGACAGCATCACTGAACTCTAGAACACAGCAAGAACAAGAAATCTAGAATATTAATAATATTAGCAATAACAAGGATAAGTAAAATTAAAAGAAATAAAAGTTAAAAACAATTATTAAGATTTGGCCACGAAGTGAGATAATAAATCTTGTTTTCTCAGAACAGGTGTCACAAGGTACGATATTCAAGCCACAAGTGGTATTCTTAATGGATAAAATCAAAAATGGATAGCGATCGTTTTAGATGCTTAACTTGTTCCGGCATTTCCGATAGAATAGGTGCGTCGGGGAATATTGGTGTTGACAGTATCGTTGATTTCGCGTATCCCACTCGACATGCGTGTTTGCTGGGTTGGGGCCGCGAACTGGGCAGTGGGTGACCTGTGGTGCTGAGACACGGTCTGGTTCGTCGTTTCCGATGTGGTCAAGTATTTCCGTATCTATAGTCGATGTGCGTGCGGACGTTGTGGCGTCGGCGCGGCGCTACTTGGTCGCGACTCGCTCCTCGCAGAGGCGGTATGTTCGTTGATCACGGCTGGTCGCCTCTGGTCTCTCCATTCGCGGTCATAGCCGTGCGTCTGTGTGTGCTATGGGCTCCAGCTCGGCTGGGTGCGTAAGTGGAGCGCGAGAGGAGAGAGTTTGGGGGTGAGCTGATCGGGTGGAGGTAGATTGTTCCTGCGGCGGTGTTGTGCGGATCTTGTAGCAGGCTTGGGTCGCGCGATGGGTACCGATGGACATAAGGCGGGTGGCCTCTCGCGGAGTGGCTACTCATACATGGTTTTGTCGCAGTATGTATACCGTCTGTAAGAGTATTGAGTGTCGCGTGAGGATACGAGACTGGTCTAGCATGTCGACTGTGATAGGTGATATCGGGATCTAGTGTATCTCGTTAGAGACGCGCACAGAATGCTGTCGATGAGGGTTGCAGGAGTCTACTTGGAGCAGGGTTGGTCCACTGAATGAACAGGCGGGTTTATATAGCGAAGGACGATAGTTACGGTATGATCATGTTTGATCGCGAGGATCTGGTACAGATTGGTTGTAAGGTGTGACGATCGCTTGAGTGATCCATCGTTTAGCTCTGATTGTGGATTGAGGTAGTATAAGGAGAATGATAGCCGGTGTATCTAGGATATGGCGTTAGTGAGTTCCCGCAGATGGCATAGTTTGTTAATTGAGGTCGCAGTGTTGGTAGCGTAGCGATTATGTTTTGAGATAAGAGGGGATTTGAGGCCAGAGCTATGGAAGCATGAGTCTAGTCCTGATCCGAAGGCGTGATAGAGACGGTGTCCGAGTGCATTTCGTGATCTGCGATAAGCTAGCTTAGCTAGAACAGCGATGTGCTGACGCCGAGGATTAGTGTGGGCTGTAGGACAGAAGGAGCTATGCATATAGAACTGACGGGTACGGATGTCGAGGAGTGATGGCTAGAGTGTACGGAGAGGTGGATGGGATGAACAGCGTGTTGAGGTTGTCCTTAGGCGCTTTCGTCGGCAGACTCGATGAAGTGTACGTATGTTGAAGTTGTTCGCTGTCACGTAGTTCTCGGGAAAGTTTAGGTCAGTCTGGTGAGATGCATTCTTTGTATAAGGTAGCGATAGGCGTCTTCAGTATGGCTGTAAGTAGGCGGGAGGCAGTGTATGTGATAGAAGATTCGAGGGTTGATATGAGGGAGGTCAGGCACTGATTAGGGTGAAGGTTTATGCTTGAGGGAACGCGTCAACTGAGAGTTATATATAGAGGTTCTCTTAGGGTTGTCTGGGCTAGATGATCTAGTGTTTGGGGGGGAGGAGAGCGTTGGTCTGGGAGTGTGAACTCGAGGTGTGGGTATAGATGTGGTTACGGAAGCCGAAAGGATGGATAGCGGTTCGTATGATCTCGCTTAGTTGCGATAAAAAGGGGGCGAATAGGTGGTTGCGCCGCAGTGATTGGGCGTTTTGCATTGTCCGGTGTGGAATAGGTGTTTGTGCAACAAGGAAATAAGCGGGGCGTATAGAGTACAGATTTCTTTAGAGGGTTCGGCAGCGGGAGATCAGCGGAATGTTGGGTGGGTTGGGGAGGTTGAGTTGTTGGTTGGTACTGTGGGGGTAGGCAGTCTGTGGATGAGTAGATTGGTACGGGGAGTGTAGTATAACGGTGCGTGTGTGTTTTCGAGTGATGTAGTGTGTAGGCATGGATGAGGATTTTGTGGCCGTATGAGGTGGATGTTCGAACTGTGGAGCGAGTTCGGTTGTAGGGGTGAAATCTATCAGGGGATAGAGAAGCCGTAAGGGAGTGTTCAGTGAGGGGATGATGTGGGAAGTGGTAAGGTGAGTTGTAGCGTTGGTAGTCGTATGACATGGGGTGAGACGGGGTGGATTCATCTATTTGGGATTCTTGTAAGGTAGGTGTTAATGCGAAAGTGGGAGATTAAGGCTGACGATGTTCACTATGTGTAGAGCGGTTGCGGCGTGATCGTTCAATGTGGTAATGTACGAGTGGGCGGAGCTATACGGGTAGTATGAGCATGGGTAAGTATTGGTGATGTGGGGTGAACGGGTCGTGCGTATGGTTGGGGATGTGTTGAACGATGAGGTTCGGGAGATTAGGTGCAGGGGTCGGTAGATGTGCGGTGGAGCGTTAGGTTTGTATGGATGGATGAGAGTTGCGGGTCGTGTGTCATCTGTGGTAGTTTTTGTGGAATGTGAGCAGGTATGGACCGACGGACGGCCTGCGTAAAGAGGGGTGTGAAGGAATGGCGATTGGATAATGTGGTAGACTGGCTGCTTGAGTAGGATGTGTTGTGTGTGAGGAAGAGATTGAGTTATCTATGGGGAGTAGCCAAGTTGTAAGGAGTCGCGGGGGCTGGGAAATTCTCAATTACATAGTTCCGAAGCCGATCCTCGCGATTATATTATTGGTAATACTTCTTCTACAATTTGAATTTGCTAAATTTAAAGACTAAATAAATTCTAATTATGTATTATTAATATATTAACTTATTTTATTATTATTATTATTATTATTATTATTATTAATTATTATTATTATTTTATTATTGATTATTGTGTATTATTAATTTATTATTATTATTTATTATTATAATTATTGATTATTGTTATTATTATTATTGATTATTTTAACTTTATATATTCTATTTGATAAACAGTTATATTTCCTTTTCTTTGCTTTTTAATTATAATAATAATAATTATAAATAATAATAATAATATAAATAATAAATAATAATAATAATGAATAATAATAATAAATAATATAAAATATAATAATAATAATACATATAAATACATATAATAAATAATAATAATAATAATAATAATAATAATAGTGAATAATGTTCAATGGTGATACACTACTTAAGAGAATTTGAGTTTTGAGAGTCGTGCGATTGACGGACGTGTTCGAAGGTTACTTTGTCGTGGTATCGTGTGAATGAAAGAGACTGAAGTTATACGAAGGAGTGTATGCGAGAGTGTCTCGTCTAGTGGTAGATGTTCTGTGATAATCAGAGGAGATGGCAAGCATTGGTGACGTTACTGTCTTAGAGTTGGAGGGAAAGGTGCTCGCGAATAACGCGCAAGGGTTGAGATTAATAGCTAGATGTGAAACAACTGAGTGTGACAGAGAATTGAAAGGTGTTGGCCGTCTTATGTGTAGTGGGAGGCTCGCTAGATGCTTCGCTCAGGATATGTGCAGGTTAATGTGTCACGAGACAACTTAGAGATGTAATTGGAGGTGCGAGGCATGTGGGTCGTAAGTCCTGATTGTTTAGTCTTTTGTATTGAAAGTGAGTTTACGCAGATATTGCTTGTGTAAGATTAGTGAAGGTCTAACTTCTGAAGGTTTTTTCGTCTCTGATAACAGGTCTAGATGCGCGTCCGCGTCTTGTAATTTCTGTCTCACGGAGATACAGTAGGTGTAACTGTCGCGGCTTTCATATGCTGGTTACATTATCTTTGGAATTCGTATTATGGTGTTTGGTTGAGTTTTTTTTTGTCAACCACAGAGATATGTGAGTGTATTCTGTGGCGTTCCATACTTATCACGTTAATGTTATGGCATATAATATGCGTAATATAAAATAAAAATTTAAAGATTTGCCATCAAAAATTTTTTTCGATTTCGGCTCCTATGTGTTGTTTATAAGTCACGTGGATGCGAGGAATAGAGGAAGTAAACTGAGCGCTAGAGTGGATAGTATTTGGTCCGGTTCTGGACTATTGTGAGTGATGATAATGTTGCTGCATATTAAACAAGAATCTATTATGAAGTGAGAAATATTCGGTCTGTAGTGAAGAAATAGTCGCATTGTTGTTGAGGGAGATTATTGGCAAGATCCAGGTAGAATCTAATCTTGCGATATAACTTTCTTATTTGTGTGTATCCTCAATGTTGCGTAATATCAAGTATAAGTGTTAATCAGTATAGAGGATTGGGAAAAGTCAGAATTGAAGTGCAATGGAGAATATGATGCAAAAATTGTCCAAGATTACCTCCCTTGGGTCATACGAAGTTTATATGAGCTCGTCGATTGTGGTGTTCTAGTAATACTGAATTTGAGTATGGAATTGATCGGACGTTACTCAACTCGCAACTCAGCGCTAGGTCTGTATATTGTTTTGCGAGTGACGTAATGGTGATTTTAAATTTGCGATGATTTTTGATTGTGTGTGGCTGTGCGTGAAGTCTCGTCGGTGGACTCATGCGATAGTGTTGTTGGGGTGACATGAGTTTTTTGTTGAGTTGTTTTGTGAATAGATAGATTCATTATGAGGTGGTGGGGTGATTTTTGTTTATATTTAGTTTGTTAGATCAGTTGTTCTTGCTAACGTGTTGTCATATTCGTAACGTCCACGCGAGATATATAATTGTAAAGCTATGACCTGGAATAAGAGGATCGTCTGATCGTTACGGAAATCAAAAAATCAAAATGTCAAAGATTAAAAAAATACA
This sequence comes from Trachelipus rathkii, assembly GCA_015478945.1. Taxonomy (NCBI): domain Eukaryota; kingdom Metazoa; phylum Arthropoda; class Malacostraca; order Isopoda; family Trachelipodidae; genus Trachelipus; species Trachelipus rathkii. The sequence goes on from JABUQX010061529.1 coordinate 40,044, forward strand.
CAAATTGGAGATGTTTTTGTTAAACATGAACTACCCAGAAAAGTACGTACTGCCATATAGTTGCAGTCTCTTGGGCTTCGAGCATAGTACCGAAATGCGGTCAGAATGAGGGAAATGATCGAAGCAGGTCAGATGTCGACAGTTGTACAAAAAAAATCTTGGTTATAATAGAGTTTGTTAGAATTATTCTTGACTGATCGCACCTATACTAGCTGTTAGCGTATATGGTAGCCTGTGGTACACGTGTGTTATGAACCTATACTTGAACCTATCACTTGCCGTATTCTGTATGCTGTGCGTGTGATAGCTTTGATATGTGTGATGATGGTGATTATTTATGTTACTTGGTGTGACCATTTTGACCTGTCGACTAATTTACCTCTGTCGACATTTTGGCTGTCCAAGATTTGGGTTGTTGCGTTTGGTTGGAACGCCGAAGAAGCTACACAACCAGGGACCGACAATAGACATATATAAAGTAGTGTTATCGTAATACTGTATAGTTTGGTTTGATAGTGACCGTTTGTACCTAAAGTGATTGCGGAGCGGTAAGCTTTCTTGTGTGGTGTGTGGAATGCGGATTCATGCATTATTCCTAAAGGTTCGTTAGTGGATATAGGGGGTTAGTGACTATATAGCGTGTTATTAGTTCGTTGTTCTTTGTGATATATATCGTATGACGGGTGCCGATAATGATATATAAAATATATATTGATAATGAATATGTAGTATAATATGTATGCTATAAGTTAAGTATACTATATATCTATGAGAATTAATAATAAGTATATGGTATATAGGCAGGGGTGTTTCAAAGAACTTAGCGACAATTTTAATAGGGTGATAGGTTATGTGAGGTCTAAACCATTTTTCCGTTAAATGAACTCATCTTAATTGTCGAGATGCACCAGAGTGTGGGTGGTATTCGCATCGAAACGAGTTTGCGCGAACATGTAGCACATGTATGTAAAAACAACCATTGAAACACATGTACGGCAAATAGTACTTAATTTTGCATGTGGAATTACACATGTAGTTGAAAGTGTTGAACTTCTTCGTGGGGCACAGGCGCTGATATCGGGCCTATCCATTGTGCGCTGAAGTCGACGTCGCGCTTGCCAAGCATCGATGCTAAAGTAGGGAGGGCGCACTCATGCTGGAACCAGATATGCGGTCGCACGCCGACATAGGACCGAGCTGGCTCTGAAATTGTCGTCTGCAGGCACTGGCAAGGTGGGGGCCACACTGCTAGCCTTTGGGGAGAACGACGATTAACAGGTGTTGGCAACAATTACTGCCATGAATGTTGACAGAGAAGCATTGTTTGGTGACAACGTACGTGCTATAGCATTCGGGATCTCGGTAGTCTATTACGTGGCTATTCCTGGAGAGTGCAATAGCGGTCACGGTAGTGAGGAAAGGATTGCCCTAATCTGTTGATAGAGGAGTATCGGGAAGGCAGCATCCTTGGTAGACTGCAGAGAAACCTACCGTACAAAGATTCTCGAGCGCGTGGTGGCATAATCAGGCGTAGGCCCAGGCTTGGTCACTTGCCGGCTAGTCAGCTGTGGTAATCGAATGGAGGTTGTACTCCGCTACGATTGCGCCTTCATACTGTAGGGGTGCTTATGCTTCTCCGCGCGCGGTGGCAAGCAATGCGCGACACTACGCGTGCTGGAGGACCAGTTGTTGATAAACATCCTTTCTACGATGGTATACGCGCTACCTATCGACGCGCGGATCCGACAGCAACTGAAATGCGCACCACCGACGTTGCCATAAGTGAGGGTACCAGGTCGTTCCGCAGGCTTAGCGCCTGTGACGCCTGTGGCCGGTGTTTTAGGTTGAGCACGGCTGTTGTCGTTTGGTGAGGAGATGTCTTGCTAGTTTGGAGTTCGCGTTCACATAAGAGGGCCATGCGGATGGGCCCACGTCATTCCCTCGCCCTCACCGATAAACATCACATGTTCAGTTCAGCGTAGCTGTACCTCTGTATTTATAGCAACACTTCACTGCACTATATACGTAATAACGGGTACCCGCGGGCAGGTGTAACTGCTGACCTAGCGCATAGGACTCTACATATTACGTACACATTCGGTCTGCGCACGTCTTCCGATTGCGCAGTATACCCCCCCTCAGGGGGGCCTTGGGGTAGAATGTTCGTTTAACTAAAAAGTTTCACTTAACGTAATTTATCTACCCTATCAATTTATCGGTCAGGTCTTGAAACACCCTATATATATAAATATATATATATATAAATATATATTATAATATATAGTATATTAAAAATAATATATTAATAAGTAATATATATATATCTATATTGATAGTAATAATAATAAATATATATATCTATAAATTCATATAGTATATATACTATATATATGATATATATATATATAACTTATTATATTATATAGATATATATATAATATATTATCTATATATATATATATATATATCATATATATATATATATTATAGTATATATATGTCACGTTATGAGAACGCCGAGGTAGAGAATTTTGAGCTTCATCACTCAAGATCGGCTAAAAAGACTGCATCAAATATCTATCGCCTTAAGATTATGGCAAGATTTATTAATTTTATCAATTATGTTGTATTATTATTTTATTTCAATACTGATATCAACGTTGGAACTCCATACATTAACTTTGATCAGTTATTGCAAATTCTATGCTAAAATTATTTAAACTTAGCATTAGTTATTTATTTAAAAATATTGTAATTTTATTCGGTAATCCTGGATACCGTCGAGTTTTATATATATAATGCAAAGTTATGTATGGGGGCTTTTTGCCTAATCTCTCGTGCTTTAAATATCTATTTAAAATTTTTATACAGAGTATTTTTATCTTTTCATCAGAAGCTCACTTCGTTCGACCTTCGTTTATACTTTTCAGAATTGAATGTTGACTTATAGGAATAGATTGTTATTTTACTCTAAATTTAGTGGATCAGTTTATCTAGACAACAGTATGAGATTAGCAATTTACAAAGAAACCGAAGAGAAGCAATCGCCCTTCTTGACAAATTGGTTGGCGTCGAAAGTTCTATTTTCACTCTGACTGCTTTGTCTATTTAGCTAATTCTGCACGTACTGGGACTACAAGCGCTAGCCCAAATTGCCAATGGATCTTGGCCTTAGAACACGAAGCTTTAGAAGTTCATCAAGGAGAAGTCAACGTGCTTTCGCGAAGAAGCGACGCAAGCTGTCCTTAGGGAAAAAAGAGAATTTCCAAAGCTAAGAAGAGTGAGGTGACGTAAAGGCTATGTACTACGTGAAAAGGAATTAGAAGCATGCTGAACGTGTTAGAGGCAGAAGCCGAATTGTGTTAGGGCAGAAGCCGAGCGTATAAAAGTCATGAACTGGAACGTATCAGACTTTAAGCGCCATTAAACACAACACTGTCTTAAAAACAACAGCGGCAACGGTCACCTCAACGCTAATGTACCTAATCTAGTACCATTCTACGAACGAGGCTAACTGACGAAAATGATGCTATATTAAAAGAATTTGAGTATTATGCTACGCCATCTAAAGTGGGATGCGGCTATGTGGTCATTTATATTAAGTTCCACATCTTACTTGGACGCGCCTTCCGTATTTTCGTAACCTCATTCCGAAGATATGACTAACTTTGCTAACCTCAAGCAAGCACTATTAACTGAATATAATACGGAGGAGGATTATCGAATTAAACCTAGGGACGCAAATCAGCTCGAAGATTACACTCTTATTTGGAAAAGTGGACTCTCAGACTTGGATTCATTAGCGTCTCGCACTGACGAATATTTCCAGGCGAGAGGAAAGTAAATTGAGTCTCGAACAGAACGATGCCAATACATCATTTCAGCCCCCTCTTAATGACGAGGGCAAAAGAATCATAAGTCAACACGAGGGCCAACAGTTTTATTCTAAGACCTGCAGAGATTGCGGAGAGAGGGGTCATGACCATAAGACCTGTTATTCATCGAGAAGGAAAAGGCAATCTCAAACAAAAGATGGCAAAAACTACTCGATACACGATACAAACGTGGAATTTATGACGTTAGGGTCAGGGCTTCAACGAAATTGGAAATGCTCGCTATACAAATTAACCACCACATCCCCAGATAACACGTTACTGCTCCTTTGTTTAAATTAATCGAAGAAGTCGAACGACGTTCGTAAATTTCATCATGATGGCAAAATCACAAAGTAGAAGGTAATCTTTACGGTAATTAAATCACTGACAATGGTCGAGACAATCTCGAAAGATGACAACCAAATACCTATTGCACATGGAAAAGTAAACGGTCAACGCGTCAACGTTTTAAAGGGTGATACTGGATGCAGTGGTTAATTATTAAACGCAACCTTTGTCGATGAAAGACAATTCTTAGGTACTTTTAGGAAAAAATGAGGATAGTAGCGCCACGCGCGCCGAGCGCTCGCCCCCCGCCCCCGCGCCCCTCCCCCGCCCCGCCGCCCCCCGCGCCGCCCCGGCCGCCGCCCCCCGCGACCACCCCGCCGCCTCGGCACCCCCCCCGCCCGCCGCCGCCGCGCCACCCTCGGTGACCCGCACGCGACGGCCCCCCGCGCGGACGCGCCGCGCGGCCCCCCCCGCCCCCCCCCGCGGCGGGGCCAAATGCGGGGGGGGGTGGGGCGCGCCGGGCCCCGCCCCCCCCCGCGCCCCCTCCGCCCGCGCCTGCCCCGCGCCGCCCCGGGCCGCGCGGCCCCCCTCCCCCGCACCCGCGCGCGCGCCCGCGCGCTCGGCGGGGCGCCGCTGGCGCCACCTGTGCCGGAACCACCTATTTTTTGTTGAGAACATTATTCACACAAGAGAGGTAGAAGCACTCTGCTGGATGGTGCAGCTATGTGATTTTTGAAAATTGGAAAATCAAAGGTACCTCGGACGCCCGAAGTCATTGACGCTTAAACAAAGTAGCGGTGGCATTTAAAGATACTACTAGCAATGATTATGGAATGAGATAACTAGTGTCGGATTTTCCAAGGGAGACGAGATGTTATCTGTAACATGCGAGTCGGTAAAGCTCGCGCTTAAACGAGGCTGAAATCGACAAAACGAATCCATCGGAAGTAGTTTACTTAGATCAAGCACTGATGAATCAAATCCAGATGCTTGTAGAAGTAATGACTCTGCCTTACATCCTTTTAGAATGAGATTATCCACGGAACAAGGGTTGGAGATTAAAAGGAATGAACTATCAGACCTAAAAAGGTCCGACGAAACAAACTCAAATGCGTTTGAAAGTAGCGACTCCACTTTACGCCCATTTAAACTGAAGTTATTTATGGAACAGGGAGAAGTTCAGGAGAAAGGAAACTTAAACATAGGACGCAAAATGGGAAACCTGCCAATGTGGTTAAGACCAATGCCACAGTACAAACGCCGTAGAAAAGACGAGGAGTTCATCTTGCAAACCGGTTGTTGTCCACCCGAGGAAAGACCCGCGAATTCCAGAATAATGATGTGGGGTAGTGTGAAGCTTATTCTCCAGTTCAAGAATGAAGATGGTAACGTGATAGTTGGCTTCAATGGATCATTCAACGACATAGAAGTGCCAAGACGATTGGTCCATGCCCCAATGTCTTCTTAGAAGGGGGGTGTGTCACGTTATGAGAACGCGTTGGGAATTTGAGCTTCATCACTCAAGATCGGCTAAAAAGACTGCATCAAATATCTATTGTCTAAATTATGGAAGATTTATTATTTTATCAATTTATTAGTAATATTATTATTATTCAATAAGGATATTAATGTTGGAACTCCATACATTAACTTTGATCAGCTATTGCAAATTCTATGTTAAAATCAATTATAAACTTAGCATTAGTTATTTATTTAAAAATATTGTAATTTTATTCGGTAATCTGGATACCGTCTAGTTATATATATATATAATGCAAAGTTATGTATGTATTGGGCTTTTTGCCTAATCTCTCGTGCTTTAAATATCTATTAAAATATTATAAAAGAGTACTTTTATCTTTTCATCAGAAGCTCACTTCGTTCACCTTGTTATACTTTCTTCAGAATTAAATTGTTAGAACTTATTAGGAAAAGATCTTTATCTTACTAAATAGTGAGATTATTATTCCCCTAGACAACAGTATTAGATCTCATTTAACAAGAACCGCAAGAAGCAATGCCTTCTTCACATATATATATATATATATATATATAATATTAAATATTATATATATACTTATATAATATATATATATATACTATATATAATATATGTATAAATATTTATATATATATATATATATTATATATAATATTTTATAATAAATATTAAATATTTAAAAGTTATTACAATGTAAAAAAAGATAATGAAAGACTATATATATAATGATGATATAGTATATATACTATCATATATATATATATATATAGGAAATATATATATATTTATATAGGCTATATAATATATAGTATATATTAAATATATATATGATAGTATATATATAATATTGGTATAAATATATAAATAACTATAGATAGCTCATTATACTATATTAATATATAATAATACTATACTATAATAATGTATATATATTCTAATACTAGGTAAATATAATGATATTAGTTATAATGTAGTTATATATATATAGGTAGTACTATATATCTATATATTAATATATATATATATATATATTATATATATATAATATATATATAATATATATATATATATATTATATATAGTTTATATATATTATCTATTTATATATATAACTATATAGCTATATATATATACTATATCTATATATATATAGTAAATATAGTATAATATTATATATATATATATATATTATATATTATATATATATTATATATATATTATTTATATATATATTATATTTATATAAGAAATATAGCGTCTATTATAGAGAAATATTATAATAATTACATATAATATATCGTATATGAATATATATATATATATAGGTATATATATATAGAATATATATATATATATAGGTAATATATACTTATATATAAAGAATATATATAATATTATATATATATATATATATAAATAATATATATATATATATACTATATATAATATAAATATATATATAATATATATATATAATATATATATAGGGTGTATATATATATAATTTAAAATCAATATTTCTATATAATATATATATATATATATATATATAGTATTTGTTAATATTATATTAATATATATAATATATATTATACCATTATATATACTATATATATATAGTTATATATGAATAATAGTATAATATATATAGTATATATATATATTATAAATATATAGAAAATTAATAATATATAGATATAAATATATAATATATATATATATTTTATATATAATATAATATCGTATTTAAATATATATATTATACTAATATATATACTATACTTCTATAGCTATATATATCGTATGATTTATTAATATATATAAATATATAATACTATATATATATATTATCGTATAATATATAGATATATATATATATATACATATATATCATAATATATATATATATATTATAATATATATATTATATATATATGAAGTATAATTATATTATATGAGATACGACTATATATTAATTATATATAGAATATATATATATATATAAGTATAGTAAGCATATATATATTTATACTCTATATATCATATATATTTATAATATAATAATATAATATATATATATATAATCGGCTTCATTTTAGAAGGTGTGAGTGTGTTATGTGTATATGAATAAAATACATTTTAAAATCAATATATATATATATATATATATATATATATATATTTATATATTATTATTATGTACTATATATATAGGTCATATAGCTTATATATATATATTATATTATATATATAATATATTATATAGTATAATATATATTATATATTTAAAATTTTTTACAAATTCCCTGATGAGAATTCGAACCTCATTTTATTATGGGAGCTTTTTTAATACCGAGTGATAATTTGATACTGACCACTAGATCCGTGACAGGTCCTAGGTCAGTTTGCCTTTAATCTTAATATCTATTCTCCTATCCCAAATTTGGGAGTTGGTAGTCATATACGCTGGAATAGAAATAGTAGATGCATAACGCAAAGTCGAAAAG
>JABUQX010061530.1:2500-5000 GCA_015478945.1 Trachelipus rathkii
AAATGGGTACGCCAGTAGCTTGTGCAATGTTGCAAAAGGTGCTCCACTATCTCCAGCTACAATGACGATACGAATAAACTAGTTTACGAATGTGTCTCCAAACGCAGTGATTGCCCTGTTTAGTGTCGTTGCCCAGCCATGTTTTGTTGGCAAAGATGTTTGCAATAGGAATTTCATAACGAGGTTTCCATCCATAATTAACCACGACGTCGTCGAACTGTGTACTTGTGAGGACCACAAATATGGTCGTAAACTGAAATTCTGATATATGTTCTGTTATTATTAGTGGTAAATATTTGAAGTATTATCATTACTGTTATAAATGTTCAAAATAGTATTTGTTCTTATGACGTATTAGCATTACTTTTATTATTATTATTATTATTATTATTATTATTATTATTATTATTATTATTATTATTATTATTATTATTATTATTATTATTATTATTATTATTATTATTATTATTATTATTAGCTATTATTATAATTATTATTATTATTTTTATTATTTTTATTACTATATTATTATTATTATTATTATTATATTATTATTAATATTATTATTATTATTATTTATTATTATTATTATTATTATTATTATTATTATTATTATATTATTATTATTATTATTATTATTATTATTATTATTATTATTATTATTATTATTATTATTATTATTATTATTATTATTATTATTATTATTATTATTATTATTATTATTATTATCATAATTATTATTATTTTATTATTATCATAATTATTATTATTATTATTATTATTATTATTATTATTATTATTATTATTATTATTATTATTATTATTATTATTATTATTATTATTATTATTAATATTATTATTATTAATATTAATTATTCTTAATATTAATAATATTATTATTATTATTATTATTATTATTATTATTATTATTATTATTATTATTATTATTATTATTATTATTATTATTATTATTATTATTATTATTATTATTATTATTATTATTATTATTATTATTATTATTTAGCAGTTTCAAAACGTTGCACTTTCAAGGCAATTAAATTAATTTTAGATATTGAAATATTTAGAAAAAAATAATGTGCTAATATATTATAATAAATATAAATTGTTTAGTCATATATATATAATATATAGTATATATATATATATATATATATATATATATATATATATATATATATATATATATATATATATATATATATATAGGTGGGCACGATCCGCTACTCCGTTACTTCGTTACTAACGGAATTAGTTTTTCGATTTTTATTTATCTGTGGTTATGAAAGGCTGAGAGGTGATAGTGGAAGAGGTTCATGAATCCGATTTACTTTTATAATTAATCGATGTTACTCCTTATCAAATAAGTTTGCTATACAAGTATTTTGAAGATAACGAGGAAGAGTCTCTCTCTCTCTCTCCTCTCTCTCTCTCTCTCTCTTCCTCTCTCTCTCTCTCTCTCTCTTCTCTCTCTCTCTCTCTATCTATCTATCCATCTATCTATCTATCTATCTATCTATCTATCTATCTATCTATCTATCTATCTATCTATCTATCTATCTATCTATCTATCTATCTATCTATCTCTCTCTCTCTCTCTCTCTCTTCTCTCTATATATATATATATTATATATATATATATATATATATATATATATATATATATATATATATATATATATATATATATATATATATATGAGAGAGAGTTAGGAGACCTTTTAAACAAGAGTAGATCGGATTGCAAGCGAAATAGTAGGACGAAGAAAGTCGCAGGGGGAGGAAGAAGAAGACGACATAATGGAACGAGGATGTTAAAAACGCAGTGAAACTGAAAAACAAAGAATATAAGGAATGGATGAAGACGAGAACGGAAGGGAACAGGATAGAATATGTAAACGCAAGAAACCATGCAGAGGATGTAAAAAGAAGAAGTATGGACATTACTTGGAGAAGAATAGGAAGAGAACTGAAAGAGGATACGAAGGGCACGGGAAAACTTTTATATGGAATGGCCAAGAGCATGAGAGGAAATAAAGAACCGGAAATGCATACGGTTCTGAATAAGGAGAGAGAACCTCTTCTAGAGGAAGAGGAGGTGACGGAAAGATGGAGCGAGTATTTCGAGGAATTATTGAACGTAGAGGAAGGGGAGGAGGAAATGGATGAAATACCCCTGAGAGTAAGACAAGAACATGAGGAAATTAGAATGATAGAGATAGAGGAAGTGAAAGAAGCAGTTAAGATATTAAAAAATGGGAAAAGTGCAGGATACGATGGACTGAATAATGAACTATTCAAAACAGGAGAGGGAATAATTAAATGGTTGACAAGATTGTTAAACCAAGTATGGAAAGAAAGAAAAATACCAACAGAATGGAGGAAAGCAGTAATCTGTCCGATACATAAGAAGGGAGATAAAAGAATATGCGGAAATTATAGAGGAATAGTATTGTTGGTGGGGGCGAGTAAAATATATGAG
>JABUQX010061530.1:22500-27850 GCA_015478945.1 Trachelipus rathkii
AGAGAGTTGTATGGTATGAAGAAAATGGTAAATGAGAGAATAAATTGAATAGTATGTTGAGATGGTTTGGTCATGGGAAAAGATGGAGACATTCGGTTGGCTTAAGCGGATATAAGTGATGATGTGCTGGAAATTGACTGGCTGGGAGACGGAACAAAAAGTGGATTGAGTCAGTAAAGGAATGCCTGGAGGGGAGAAATGTGAGTTAGGCAGAGGCTGAAAGAAAGGTGCAGAAAAGGAGTGAATGGCAGGGTTTTATGAGGGTCCATAGCGGTCCTGTGAAGCTCTAGGGTGGATTTTCTGGGACTTGTGACGAGTCTTACTAAAAACGGTATAAAAAAGGGGCGGTTAAGGCCTGGCTTTCTTTTCAACTTGTGTCATATTCGTTCTACTACTTTTTCTGTTCCGTGCATGTTACGCCACCTTACCCAGTGGTTTTGAAGCAGAAGGTGGTGATGAGATAGTATATATATATAATATATATATATATATATATATATATATATAATATATATATATATATATATATATCTTGTATATATAGCATATATATATATATATATATATATATATATATATATATATATATATATGGTGTCTCAGCGAATACGTAACAGCTGTGTATCGCGTGAAGTATTGCGTATGTGACAAAATTTTCTAAATAAAACCTGTGTCCTTTAATTAGCTCTACGAGGTGGAACAGTTACAGTTTATTTTTGCGCATGCGCAGTAGTCCAAATGCGCGGAACTATGTTTTTTTTGAATGGAATGGTATATTTTTTATTCCAGATTTGAAATGTACGTACGAAATTATACATTAATTACTGAAGACACTTTTACCTACAGTGTATACCTTACACGCTATCCACGTTCAAAACATTGAATCGCTACTGGTGTATACGACATACATAGGTAAAACAAAAACAGGTTAGCAAGATAGTTTTATTACAGTTATGAGTCAGAAGGTATGTAGCAGGCCATCAACGTCTGCGGACGTACACTTTCAAAGATGCTGCTCAAAGTGCCCACCACCTGCACGGATACATGCGCTTGCCCTCTTCATCCAATGTTCTGTCGTTGCCAAACCGATGGATATCGGCCGTAATTCCCGACATGCGTTTCGAATACGATGCTTCAGATCGTCCACCGAGGTTACTGGGGTAGTGTAGCCTGCATAAACCACAGATTTTAGGTAACCCCACAGGTAATAGTCGAGAGGGGTGAGGTCGGGTGAGCGGGGTGGCCACGGCACAGGTCCATATCTCCCGATCCATTTCCCTGGAGACACACGGTTGAGATAGGTCGTCACACCCCTTGCACTGTGTGCAGGACACCCATCTAGTTGAATGTACATGTTGCGTCGTGTCTGAAGTGGCACATCTGCCAGTAATTCTGGGAGGATATATCGCAAGAAATGGAGAAAGCGTTTGCCTGTGAGGTGCTCATTGTAAAAATAAGGTCCAATAAGTTGACTGTGAAGGACCCCACACCACACATTGACGGTGAAAATATTCTGGTGGCGGGCACTGAAAGTGATATGGGGATTTTCCTCTGCCCAGTGCCGCCAATTCCAACGGTTTATTATTCCATTTGAGGTAAAGCAAGCCTCATCTGTCCACAGGATGTTCTGAAGGAGGCGTACATCCTCATCAAGAAGGGTTTCCATCAAAGCTAGGAAGCCTAATCTCCTCTCAGCGTCTCCAGGACGCAATCCGTGCACGATGTGCGCCCTGTACGGGGTCATGTTATACGTCATACGAATTCTACGTACAGTCTCTTTGGAAATCCCAAGGACCCTGCTAGCTTGCCGTAACGATGAACAGGGATTTTCATGGGTGTATAAGAGAACCTCTAACTCCATGTCAAATGTACGCACACGATTCTGTACCGGGACTTGCCGTGGTGGTTGTGCAACAGATCCTGTAACGGCAAATCGTCTGTAGATCCTATAAATTGTTACGTGCGACGGGTGACGGCGATCAGGATAGCATTGCTCATAGAGACTTGCGGCTACCCGTGAATTCCATCCATTTGCAATGTACAATTCGACCATGGCTCGTTTTTCGTCGTCTGAGTACACATCGCGAGGCATGTCGTTCACTATACCAACGTTACAGTATCTATGTGTTTCACGATTTGGTTCTAAACACCCAAATTTACTTCAAAGTAATGTCCGAAAGGTTACTTGGTTCGTAAATTACTTCATTACCATACGGTATGTGCGTTAATATAAGTATGTGTGTCGTATACACCAGTAGCGATTCAATGTTTTGAACGTGGATAGCGTGTAAGGTATACACTGTAGGTAAAAGTGTCTTCAGTAATTAATGTATAATTTCGTACGTACATTTCAAATCTGGAATAAAAAATATACCATTCCATTCAAAAAAACATAGTTCCGCGCATTTGGATGGACTACTGCGCATGCGCAAAAATAAACTGTAACTGTTCCACCTCGTAGAGCTAATTAAAGGACACAGGTTTTATTTAGAAAATTTTGTCACATACGCAATACTTCACGCGATACACAGCTGTTACGTATTCGCTGAGACACCCTGTATATATATATAACATCAGTCACAGTATTATATCAACAAAATATATATATAAATATATATATATTAATTATATATATAACTACATATAATATACTAGTTAATATATATATATAGTCACATAGCTAGTTATTTATATACTTATATTTATACTATTATAAATATAATATATATATATAAGTATTTATCTTATACTTATATATTACTATATATAGTATAACGATACAAACCAAAACACCATAAGTGAATAAGTTGGTATATATTACCTTTCACTCCACTTAATAACAGCTTATATCAGTAATACTACTATATAGCCTTACTAATGATATTACTATCAGTATATATAATAAACATGATACAATAGATAACTTATAATATATATATGTATATATAATATATATATATAATATATATATATATAATATATATATATAATATATACTTACTCTGATATATATATATATATATATATATATACTATATATATACTATATATAATATTATATATATATATAATCCACAGCGCGACCTCCTGCACTCGTACTTAACTCGTGCTCAGCACGATGTAACATTATAGAAACGATCTATTTTTCCAAAATTCCATAATGTTACGATAAAAATTCTTATTTTTTGCAAAAGCGATGGTCAAAATTAAATGAAATTATTATGGCAAAATTAAAACGAAAAAGGCAAGAATAAACTGCCTATTAAATACGCTTCTTAACCCAATAAAAAGCTTCCTTCGGCCAGCCTCCATGGCCAATACTTCCCGGGACCTGGCGGACAACCTAGCATGATGCGCCTCACTGCAGTCGAACTATATTCTGCATCTTAACATAATAGCAAGTAATCTTTCCTACGTACTCCACCACTATAGTACAAAACACGTGATAGAAAAGAAAACAGATTCAGCGAAGGAAGAAGACCTATCACAGCTAGCATCTCTGTCAACACGGAATATACATATCGATATATACATATCATATATCGCTACTATTATATATCATCTATCAGATATATATATTATATATAATTATATTACTATATATAATTATATATATATATATTAATTATATCATATATATACTAATATATATATATACTATATATATATAATATATATAGTATATATATATATGATAGTAGCATATATATATATACTATATATATATATTATAATATACCTATATATATATAATTATATTATATATACATTATTTAGATATTACAGATAAACCACCACACATCACGGCAGAGCCTAACCTAGGGGGGGTGTACTCGATCATATGAACGTTCCGAGCTAGCGACGGCGAGCAAAGCCCCAAGGAGAGAATAGCTTCACATTCTCCCGACCCGACCCAGTGCGAAAACCTGGGACCCTCACTTGGTTTGGCGATGTGCTCTAAACACGTGAGCTACCGGGCGTTTTTATAAATATACATCTATATACATATATAAATACATACATACATACATACACATAAAAATACATATATATTTCATACATATTCATAAGTATACTTATCATTATTTCATTATTTCAATAGTAACCAAACACGTATATTTTAACACAATAAATACACTATAATATTTACAATAATCACCTACTATTTGAGTATGGTTTCAACTATAAATTATTTAGTGCTATAAACTTCTTAATGATAATTATTGTATTCTATCACCATCATTTCACCATATTCTTAAATTATTCACACTAATCACTTATATTAACGTTATCACATTTTCACAAGTTCATCACTATTATTATTAATATATTTCTTAAATTATTCACCAATATTCACTTATTATTAACATTATCATATTATCTCGAATATCACTATTCGGTATATCACATATGGTGGATACCCGGTATATCACCACCCATTTGCGAAAATATTAATGTGCATAGAAGGGGGGTTATCGACACCTGCTACCAGTAGAAGCAGAATTAAAAAAAAATTCTTTCATATGACAACGATTGTCTTTGGAAACGCAGCTTCACCTTCTGCAATTTGTTATATATAGTAAATATATATATATATATATATGGTATATATATATATATATAACTATTACTATCATATATATATAATATATAGATATTATATATCATAATATATATATACGATACGATCATACTCTATGATATACGTAACACTATACTCACTATCCAACCATACTATTAACTACTTATATTATATATACGTAGCTCGTATACAGCTAGTATATAGCTATATATATCTTATTCATAGCTATATACTGACTTTAATTAATAGATATAGTATATACACTTATATATATATCTACCATAAATACGATAGCTAGTAGACGCTACGCGTACTACTATTATCACTACTAGTATATATATATAGATATTATTACTCTCGCATATCATATCATCTCACAAGCGATTTATATCCCAGACGCCTACGACTACTATATAATATACTATATATATCCGTGGAGCGTAACCTTCAGAAGATTCGCTATTATTCGCGGTAGGGATGACTACCTAATTATAATAATATGATTATATACTATATATATTATATAATATAGTATATATTATATATATATATATATAATATATATATATATATATATATATATATAATACCTATATAATATATATTATATATATATTCACAAAAAGAAGAGAGAGAAGAGAGAGAGAGAGAGAGAGAGGTATTCAAAATTTGTTTTTATTTCAAATTTTCTTTGCTTTTTTTTCGCCTGAGCGAAAAGTTTCGTTCTCGTGGATTCTCGTATTTTTTCGTTCGTACAGCAAGGTAATA
>JABUQX010061531.1:0-2500 GCA_015478945.1 Trachelipus rathkii
GTTGTACTTCGTTCAGTTTCAGGTAGGTGTTTATGTTTATATTACAATCATTGACTTTAACATTTTTGTTGTATATATATGTATATATATATATATATATATATATATATATATATATATATATATATCATAACTACTAATCTTTCATCTTTTCTTGAAGATCCAGTTGTAGTTTTAAAAAATCAGTTTATTTTATTTTTTTATTTTTTTAGTTTTGGGTTCTAACAAATTTTAATATTTTACCCGAGTGTAGTAAAGTTATATAACTTTACCTTTTATTTTTTCATTGTACAGTAGCATGTGTTTATTTAATTTTAGTACTTAAATTTTTTAAGTTAGTATTTAGTGTGTGTTAATTTTTTTTTATTCCGTTTTCTCCTTTTGTTCTTATTTGTTCTTATTTCCTAGTGTGTGTGTCGAGTGTGTGTGTTTGTGAAAGATGGCAGGTTTGCGTAGGCGCGGGATGCCTCACTAACTCTAACCCTAACCTTTTGCTCTTGTCTGAGACTCAGATGGCTAAGAATTCATCCTCTAACTCGTTTAATGTATCCAACTATAACTTATTTCATAATTTCCGCCTAAAGGGTGGAGTGTGTGCCTATGTAAACATTAATACTCCTGTAACACGTCTCTTGAATCTCGAATCTTCTAACTTCGATGTTCTGTGGCTCAAAATCTTTCTTCCTTCTACTACAATAATCTTGTGCTTCTGCTACTGTTCTCCTAATAGAACAGATTTTCACTCTTTCTTTGAATATCTTACTACTTCTCACGAGACTGTTATATCTTCTCATCCAAATACTGAGGTCCTCTATTTAGGGGTTGGTTGGGGTCCTCTCATACTGATTTAAGTGGGGAGGAGGCCGAATCATTCAGCATTCAGTCTAGAGCAGCTAGTAAAAGGGCTTCCACGTTCCGGATCAGTCAGCAATTCTTTGGAGCACACTTGGCCACTATGTTTCACACTAGTCCACTATCTCTATAAGATACACCAACAAATCTCATTAATTAAATCAACAACAACAATATATCATGATTTATTTTTCTCTCCAGCAGCTCCATCCTTATGCGTTTTTCTGGCACTTTGATCGCGGGCTGATTGAAACACCGTTCTTCGCTAACTATAATTGGAATGACTGCTTTGACTCTGATGACGCTTCGGCTTCTGCCACTAAAGTGGGAGCTGTAATCGTTGACGGGATGAGCAGGTTCATTCCTTCTTCGACTAAATCTTTCTCTCCTCATAATCCATGGTTCGATCGTGCTTGTTCTCTGGCCATTCAGGCTAGAGACAGCGCGTATCGGGAGTGGAAAAATTCTCGTTCTCCTATCACTCTCGCTAATTTTCACTCAGCTAGAAATCGTTGCAGGGATACTCTTCGACGAGCAAGCGGGCTTTTCATCAAGCAGAAAGTGCTCCTAGCCCTCTTGGATCTCCACAGCCAAATCACCAGCCTCTTACAAAACATCACAACTTGTAAATATCTATTGCTCCTCTTATTCGATCTGTGGCTCTGTTGCTAACTCTCCAACTGAAAGGCCAATCTCTTATGCCTCCTATTTTCCTCTAACTCAACCTTGGACGATTCTGGCATTCCTCCTCCTTCTCCTTCTCCTCTCAGGTGTCCTATGTCTTTGCCTGTGATTACATTTGATCGGGTGCATGGGCTCCTGAGATCTATGAACTGGAAGGTGGGTGGAACGGATGACATTCCTCCCCGAGTTTTGAGGAAATGTGCATGACCCCGCCCCTCGTTCAACTATGTTCTCTATGTCTCAATACCTTTCCCTCAATGTTGGAAGCACGCATGTCCAACCTATTCCAAAAAAGGAAGCCGCTCTGATCCTTCTAAATCGCCCTATAGCTCTCCCTTGTATTCTATCTAAGATCTTTGAAACACTTCTTACTTAACTCTCACTTCTTAGACCATCTGGAATCTCATTCTCTTCTTTCCGATCACCAGTACGGCTTTCGGCGTTCGAGGTCTACTGGCGATATACTTTCCTATTTAACCGATTTATGGTTTTCCGCTTTTAGGAACTACGGGGAGACTTGCGTGGTGGCGCTTGACATATCCAAAGCATTTGACCGGCGCGTCACTGCTCTCCAAGCTCCCCTCCTTTGGGTTTCCTCCTTCTCTTTGCTTACTTATATCTAGCTTTCTTTCAAGTCGCTCAATATGGCTGTGGTTGATGGAGCGAATTCTTCTTCTTTTCTGTAAATAGTGGTGTTCCTCGGGGCTCCAGTGTATCTCCTACTTTATTCCTACTTTTCAGTAATTATCTACCTGCACATCTAACTCTACTCATGC
Organism: Trachelipus rathkii; assembly: GCA_015478945.1. Lineage (NCBI taxonomy): Eukaryota > Metazoa > Arthropoda > Malacostraca > Isopoda > Trachelipodidae > Trachelipus > Trachelipus rathkii. The sequence continues at coordinate 2,313 of JABUQX010061531.1, forward strand.
CGATGACTCCCCTTCATTCTTCAACTTATTTCAATTCTGCTCCTTCTTTTACTTCTAAAATTGCTCTCATCTTAATCTTTCCTATTCTATTCTCGCTGATCTGGATAAAATTTCCGGGTGGGGTCGTCTCAACTTCAATTCTTTAAAAACCCAACTTCTAAAAATCTCCCTCTCTAAAACACCTTCTA
>JABUQX010061531.1:12500-15000 GCA_015478945.1 Trachelipus rathkii
GAATGTGGTGAAATAACTACTTTAGCCTAAATTTAGGAATACGACTTTTTTCGCCCAGGGCTTTTTAAAAGCCTAATACCAATCGAAAGGTGGCAATAGACAAGATCAAAAAACGGTTGTTATTATCAAGAAATGTTCATAAGTATATTTCATACTGAAACATGGTGACACGGTGAGATTCTTTAAACAGATAAGAAGGAAAAGCTTTCCTTCATTGTGAGTGGATGGAGTAAGCCTTAGCTCTATATAACCTCGCTTGTGATTGGTAGAGAATTATTTACCACCTTTACCGCTTTAAGGTATGTAAAAACATGTTTTTCATTTCCTTAACCTTGGCTGGAATCGGATGAAAATTAACTTAGTTCTTTAAACCATTTTAAAATGCATAGTCCGATTTTAGCTGTCGGACCTGCGAGCAAGTTCTCTACTCTATCTTAAAAGTGCTCCATTACCGAAAAGTGTATATTATGATTCGTCTTAACAGGTATACCTCAATACAAGATATTATACAATGGGAAGTTAAGATCCCTGGAACTGGAGCTACAATCTTATATAAAAGAAAACCCAACGGAATTGATTTTTTCACGTGTGACAGTAATTCACCGTATTACAGACTCAAACGTATTTTCATGAGTCCCGATGAATTACTTTGTGTATGTAAACACACTGAGGACTGGCTTACTGAATACTTTAACCCTAATGCGGATTTAAACTACTCGAAAACAGTTATCAGCCAGAGCAAAGGAGCAATGGACAAACAGCTTACTCTATCCTTTTCTAATCATCAACGCATATTGAGTTTGGAAGTAAGATTATGGGTAAGAAATAATGAAACAGCATTATTTGAACGTACATCATTTGGATTCTTCATCTCAGGAATACAACAGCTGAAGTATATGTCGGAGGTGGGCAGAACGGTGCTAATGCATATGAAGAGAGTGCGTGTGTTATCTAACTATGTAACAGTCGTTCATTATATGCTATACCAGGAATACTACGCATTCAAGAAAATGCTGGTTGATGATTCTGAAACTGTTATTAAACGATTTTTGGACACTATTGATGTGCAGAAATTCATATATCTACTTAGAAAACATGCAAGAAAGTATTTATAGTGATGATCCAGAGGCCAAACATACTATGATATCTGAGAGGGAGCTTTTTTCATATGTGCTTTCGGATGGTATTGATGAGACACGTAGCTACATGATAGACAACGATATAAATGACTGGCATATTTGTAAAGATTTAGAGAGTATTAATCTGGAGTCTTCGTGAACGTCCAGGGAATGTATGAAAGGTGTTATATAATGATATGTATATATATATATATTATTATAATATATATATATATATATATATATATATATATATATATATATATATATATATATATATATATATATATATATATATATTATATATATATATATATAATATATATATATATTTGTAAATATATCCATTGTCAAAATATGTAAGTCTATAATTATTAAATTTCTAAAATATGTAGTAAAGTTTCTATTATCCTTATTTTTACTTTCCTGTATAATGAACTAAAAGTATGTTAAGAGCTAAATGTATATAAAAATAATAAAAGTTTTCATGAACATCACCAGGTATAAGGAAGGGGGGGTAAATGACAATGTAAAAGATTTCCCCCCCCCCCGAGGAAGTGAATTGAAAACCGATCACAAGTGGGCTAACAACATCGAATTTCAGATTACGTTACTTGCGTGCTTTGCGGTCCTTCCAGTTCGCGTGATTTTAAAATGAGTTTAAAGAACTAAGTTAATTTTCATCCGATTCCAGCCAAGGTTAAGGAAATGAAAAACATGTTTTTACATACCTTAAAGCGGTAAAGGTGGTAAATAATTCTCTACCAATCACAAGCGAGGTTATATAGAGCTAAGGTTTACTCCATCCACTCACAATGAAGGAAAGCTTTTCCTTCTTATCTGTTTAAAGAATCTCACCGTGTCACCATGTTTCAGTATGAAATATATTTATAAAAATAATAATGATAATAACAACGGTTTTTTGATTCTTGTCTATGCCACCTTTCGATCTGGTATTAGGCTTAAAACAGCCCTGGGCGAAAAAAGTCGTATCCTAAATTTAGGGCAAAGTAGTTTATTTTCAACCACATTCCACCGAAAGATTCCAGTCTATATCTGCGAGGAACGAACGTTGTTGTGTGCTTTTCGTGCTGGATATGTCAGTGTACATAGATAAATAATAATAATAATAATAATATAATAATAATAATAATAATAATAATATAATAATAATAATAATAATAATAATAATAATAATAATAATACAATAATATAATAAATATAATAATAAAATACATAATAATAATAATAATAATAATAAATAATAATTATAATATATAATAATAAAATAATAATAATTAATATAATTAATGTATAGAGCAGAGCCGTATTATTTAAAAACTTTGAAATATTTTCAGTCAGCAATGAATGAATAATATAAA
>JABUQX010061532.1:0-5000 GCA_015478945.1 Trachelipus rathkii
AATCCATGAAAGTCACGCGTTCGTGTCACCTATGTTTACTATAACTTTGTCAATATATATATATATAGTATATATAATATAATATATAATAATATATATGTTAATATAGTAAGGATTTTATAAATATATATATATATATATATATATATATATATAATATATATATATTATATTATAGGTCTTTATGCTACCGCTTATGAACAAGGTCCTGTTCGAGGAGGGGGCTTACGTTGCCACTCAATGACAAGGTCAAACTCAAGGTTTGATCCTTCATCGAAATATTAACAATATTCACAATTATGTATATATAAACAAACAGCGCATGAAGTGTCTAAGAGAAGTGAATATATAAATTTAAAAGTGTTCAAAAGGTTATTGTTTTTTAAATAATAATAATTTTGATTAAGTTTATTCTCTTCATATTCAGTATATAACTATTTCCTATTGTAAATCTTAACAATACTAACGATATTTATCATTTATAAGATTACACATATATGAGATAGTTTATAATGGAAAGAGTCACGGTGAGCGCTAGGCCAACAAGCGTGTTCGTATGAATTAGCGAAATAAATCGGTGGAAAGAAACGATGACTTCACTTAGTCCTCAGAAATCTAATTTCCTCTTGAAAATCACACCAACCACTCTTGCGTAGAGTTTTCTGCTGGACACTCTCACCATGTCACGAGAAAACATCATATAATAATAACCTATAACAAATCTCTAACCTAACCTAGCGGAAGCTAACCTAACCTAAACCTAATAAAAAAAAATTCCATTTCGCGCCTAGAACACCTATCTATTATACGTATCATAGGGTCTACCTGTGATAAAATTTTTTTTGAAATTATCTGACTTTTCTTATCGTGGCGTTAAGTAAAGTATTTTTCATGAATGATTTATAACATTTTCCCTATTGTCAGAGTATATCATATATTGATTTAATTCTTAATATTAATATATATATTAATATATATATATATATATATATATATATATATATATATATATAATATATATATATACTATATAATATATATATAATATTATTATTTATTATAACTTAACTTTAAAAACAATAAGATCGTTTAAATATTATACTTAACACAATGATAAAAACAATATATATTCAATATAACTTAAAATACTATGACATATAATATAGAGAGTGAGAAATTCTTATCGCGACGGTATCGAATTGTAGAGTCGAAGGATCAGTCGGCCCATACACCCCAACTCCATGAAAATAGCTTGATCAATTGATTTTTTTCTTCTGGAATTCATCTCTGTTTTTTTCGACTTTTGAATCAGATTGGGGTTTTAAATTAAGACTCGCATGAGCAGAGTTCTCTGCATTGTTCGATATTATGTCACTGTCACTATCATTGAGTAACGTACTCTCATGTTTCTTTTTAATTCTGTTTCTTCCTTATTATTATCGATAGTGAAAAGTGGATGAAATGACATATATATATATATAGATTTTCAGTCTTAAATATGCCTATATGTCTTCTTAAATAGAAAGGCTTTTTATTGATTTTAGAAAAAGCACAAACGGCATTTTCTATTTATCTGTATATTTCACAGTCTTATTTCTCATATTATACTATAGCTAGATCGACAAGTATATTTTCACCAATTTGTAATGTTCTTATGGCTTATGCAAGATATTTGATGATTGATTTCTGAACAGACGTCTCACAACTTCCATGATAGGTTGTAAGGAAATGAAGGTACTTTCCATAAGTGGATGTTACTTTATCGTACCAAGTCTGAGACACTTGAAGACGTATATTATTATATTATATATTTGAAAGGAGACTTGTGGAAAGAAAATATCGAATAAAGTTTAAAGTTTCCAACTTGGCACTTGAAGACATCATTTTATTTCTTACCTTTTACGTTTGATTATTTGATAGGCTATATTTTTAATCAACGTAGTGTTTTTTTAAAAATAAAACAAAAGTATTAAAATAAAATAATCAGATGATATATTTAGTTTTTTGATAAAAAGATACTGTAATTCATTTAAAAACATATATAATTAAAAATTAATTTTTCTGTGCTAGAGAATATATACATATGCATTACATCACTTCCAGCCATCTTACGATTGCCTATATAACATAAACTGAATACCGGACTTAGCGTAGTGATTATAATATTTCAAGTATTTCGGATAAGATTTGAGACATGATACACCATGCATCTCAGAAGACTTACTGGAGACCTTGAGAGTTTATATTGAAATGTAGACGTATCATCGCGGATCTTTGAGTTATAGTTATTATCAAAACACCTATATGAAATATAATAATATATATATATTATATTAATATATATATATATATATATATAATTATATATAATATATTATAATATTAATATATATATATATAATATATATATAGTATATATATTAATATAAATATATATATATTATATATATATATATATATATATAATATATATATACCAATTTATTAAAAATTGAATCTAAAGAGCCCATGAACCGCGCACTCGAGTCAAATCCGCACAAAAGCTTTCGCACACCTGCGCACCGGCAGGTGATAATTCGCGTCATCTCCAGAAAGCTTCGCAACGCGAGCGACACACGAGCAAGTGCGAACAGTTACACTAAAAAAATTCTCATCAAAAACTGTGACACACCGACGCAGCACAGCAGAGGCAAATCACATTGCAGGACACCGAGATCTTTAATGTCTCGCAAACCGTGTGTGCAGGCGGAGCCGGAGAGAGCAACCTCTGAGCAAAAACACAAAAGAGCAACCAGGTAACAGTATATGACCACCACTAAACTAAACACGACAAAGCGATTTATATAAGAGACTAAGAATAATAATGTAATCTGCGTGTGCAACATAAGACATCAAGATAGTAGCTTAACGACTGCGTGAGAAGAGAGTGAGGAAAGCAATTAAATCTATGGTGATGGAATACACATGGCGACCATAAAAAGAAAGATAATGATAAATGGTGAAAAGAAGATAAGGTAAAAAAGATAAGTGAAGATATTAGAGTACAAGATATCATAAGATACAAACACTGAGTGATTGAAGAATAGAGAGCGAGCTTAGAGATATAAAAATATTAATATTGTGAGAGGTGATTACAAAATGAAAGTATGGAAATACAAGGAGAGGCAGCCTATTTAGAGAACATTTGTATGGTTACTGAAAGGATATTGCAGAAAGTAATAAGAAATGTTTTGCACATGCGTACTAAAGGGAGTGTATTAAAACTTTGAGAGGGACCTTTTATTAAAGTATATTCGCGATAAGATTTCTCGTAATTTTGGTATATTTTATATCGATTGCCCGACTTTATATATTTAGACAATTATTACACTGATAATATACAGTCTCGAAGACCCCGCGCCGCAAGTTTAATGAATATGGTCAGCAAGGTATGAACACACCTTGACAAGTTGAAGAAGTGGATATAGGAATCGCCCGCTCATTCTGACTGAATTTGACCAAAAAAGGCGAACTCACAGAGGTCGTTGGCATCAGGAAGAGCCTTTGAAGAAGTCTGAGGTCAAGCACTGTACTATCTAAACCACATCTGTATGGAGGAGAGATGCCATAGCAGGGATCAGTAACACAGACTATCACACTCAGAGAGGTCGATGGCCCTATCTGTCAATCCAGGGTGAGAAATCGACGCTCGGGGCTATAATGGAGCAGACGGACATCTCACACCCTCTATAATCTTTATTCGCCACAGCCAAAAAACCGCCTTCTCTCACCACACACGGGAGAGAGAGAAGGGTCCCGGAACCTCGCAGTCTTAGAAAATAGAATATGGTTACTATTGGTGTCGTCATGCGGCGGTGTCAAAAGTATGAAGCCGTTGTCCATCTTATATGGGAAAGCGAGATTCAACTCACTCTCCTATGTCGGACCCCGAGCCTTTTGACTGCTGTGAATAAAAAGAGAATATATGAAAACGAATCCCGCACATGAGAACGGTCGCCTTCACCTATCAAACGCCTTTCGCGATTTAATTGAAATATATTCGTAAATCCCACATCTAGTGGTGTGCACGAACACTGTGATTCGATATACCTGAGTGCAGTTGCTGCGCAGTAACTCGAAGCCCTGGTATAGTCGAGAAACAAATAGCCAATATTTATTTAAAACTCTACTAAGGTGAATGCTCTCTACAATGTATATATATTAATAGAAGGATTTTCTCACATTTTTCTACTCGCGAGTATATTACTGCTACTCGTTAAAATCATATATAATTTACAAAGGATTCCAAAAAGTGTAAAGTAATTTTGCTCGTGATGGGTATCGGTGCTCATAGAGAATGTTATATAAGCTATGTAGTTTTTGAGATATGATTTTTTTTTTCATTTTTTTTTTTTTTTTTTTGTCTATATGTCTATTTATATACATTTTTAAAGAATCGTTTGCTTCATCAGTCATTTTTCCCCTTTGCAATGTTTGTCTTCCTCCCTCAGAATAGGCAAGGTGCATATAAAAGCCTGCCATCAGTACAGTAATATATATATATATATTATATAATAAAATTTATTTTGCCTATAATATTCCCAACATATATATACATATATATAATGTATATTAATCCATGGCAGAGAAATGTATGTAAATTGATCGCTTAATTGATTGGCTCTATTCTCACATGATATTATGATCTCCTTCTATATATAAAATTACCAAAAATTATTCTAATTATATAAAGCTCTTATTTATCTTATATATATCATTGACTCAAGCGATTTAAGATCGACGAAGGGTCCAGCAACTCGTCAGGCGCGAAAAAGCGCGCGACATCGTATAGATCTACTGAGTCTGCAGAGTACACGTAAAACACACGTTCGGTCTACTCAGCGGGAGACACATATGATGCGTCAGCGAACGAAAATAATATCATATTTCTATTTAAACTCGGTCTCCACCGTAATTGACATGTTGGTGTCTACGTATCCTGGAGATATTAAAACAGAAAG
>JABUQX010061532.1:10000-30193 GCA_015478945.1 Trachelipus rathkii
CCTGCACCGTGGCCGTGTTAACTTGAACTCCAATAGAAGAAGAGAAAAAGTTGCCACAGTTGCCTTTTTATATCATGTTAATTTTTATATGGTTAATTTTGTTTTAATTTTTTTTTTATTTTAATTTTATTGTTATGCTCGAGCGACGGTGGGACAGAGGGTGAACGAAGTCCCCCCCGCGTCCCCCGCTGAGGCCGAGAGACCCTGACTCTTTGACATCTTGGCGATTTAATCTTGGGGTATTCCTTTAGTTTTAAAAAGAATTTAAAAAAACCTGTTATTGGCAACATTTCCAAAAAACAAATTCGAATCGCAATGATTTTACGAAATAAAAAATCGATTTAAGCAAGCGATTGAATTTTAACTATCTGATAATCAATCAATTAAAGCGAAATTCTTTATATATATATAATTATATATATATATATATATATAATATATTATATATTATATATATATATATATAATATAGTAATAATTAATATTATATTATTTATATATATATAATATATATATAATATACCGGTGAGAAAAACCATCGTACGTCTGGCACCTAACGTTGGTTTACTTTTGCATAGGATTTTACTAATTTTCTCTTGTTGCCAAATGCATGGCTTTGGCACATCGAGGCATACTCAGCAAGTAATGTGATGCTGTTCCCCGGGTTGTGTTTTGACGAAGATTTTAAATAGGTTACGTACGTCATGCTGTGTGGTATATACATTCTGTAATAAACTTTTAGTTACTTGAAATGTTTATGTATGTAAAATTTTATTATGAAAAGTGTTGCAACGATTTCTTTAAACGATTATAATTTTTTTTGTGCATTATGTCAAAACAACAAAATGTTTGCCCTTGTTTTTAATAATGAAGAATATTCTAAAATGACTTAAAGTGAATTTGCAGTTTGCTAATTGATAATTCCATCTATGTCTGTCTGGCACTGTTCAAGTTGGCTCCACGATGGTGTTAGGGTAGCTCTCGGATTGACAAAATTAAACATTTTTAATCATTTGTCAAAGACGTACCAACTTTGCCGAATGAATTTTTTCTGCTAATCCTAAATCTGATTAGTTTTTTTGCTAACGTTAGTTTTTAAAAGTTTTTTTTTATTATTATTATTTCAGTTTCGGCATTGATTTTCATTGAAATATACAGTAAAATAAATTAAAAGTATTACGAGTGACATTATTATTATTATTATTATTATTATTATTATTATTATTATTATTATTATTCTTATTATTATTATTATTATTATTATTATTATTATTATTATTATCTATTATTATTATAGAGTGTTATTTTTATTATTAACCTGATCTGGTTTTTGGCGATATAACATCTAACAATAATCCACCATCATACTTCATACCAAAATCACTGGTAACGAAATTCCATATTTTGAAACTCTTGATGGAAGTGCTCACCCTGCTTGTCGCTTACAAGTTACAACCCAACATTTTTGGAAAAAATCTTTGACAATGCAGAAATTGCATTTTCAAAGATATGCAATTCATTTTGTAGGCTTCGAGAAGGTTCTGAACTCTATTCTTATATGTTAATGATTTATTTCCCAAAATGTTTGCACATATCCATTTGAAAGCAAGCCAGGAATGAATTCTGATTAATAATGTGTCCTTTCAAACCATATCTTTCAACAGTTCCCGAATTTGTGACAACAAAAATTTTGCTTCACCAACCTTTGGAAATTTCCTAGAAAGTTATTGGAAACCGTTTGAATTTACATAACTCACAGCTTTAGCCAAATTCTTCATTTATCTTAATTTAATGTGGAGAGGTGGTAGAAGTATCTTTTTGTGATCAACTAAAAGGACAAGCATTGTGACAATGCTTGTCGTCCTTAAAACATTTGTATGCTTTAGTGGTCAGTCATGTTTGATGTGATGTCGACTAGTCTGGCCGACTGTCCCAAAGGCCTAAAAATCCTTATTGCATTCCCATTAGCTTGCCAATGACCTTAAGATGACCGCAAACTCTCCATTTATGAGTATCGCATTTGATTGCCTGAAGTAGATTATCCATATTGTCATACGTTTCTGTAAGATGAACAGAATAGGCAATGGGAGAGTAGATGGCAAGACGTTTCAATTATTTAAAATTGATGCCTAGAGGTTTCTTTGGGAAGAATCACTTAAAACACTAGTCCGATGTCACGTGTACCTATGACAAGCCTTCATATAGGCCATTCATGTCATGGCAATAACTGAGAGAACCGTCTAATGAAAAGTGTGTTTTCAAACCTCAAGTTTCTCTTTCTGAAGTTCGTAAGTAATAAGGATGCGCGATAGTCCAATAAAACTATCGATGTATCGATAAGCGAAATTAAAATAAATATCGAAAGACATTCGATAATCGCGCAGAAAAACTATCGAATATATATTATAAGGTCATGCAAATCTTCTACGAACACAATTTTACGACGATGAGGTAAAAATCGCATATAAAGGGAAAATTTTAAGCTTACCTACGCTAAGGTTGCGTTCTTTCATTGTACGAAAAAAAGAATTGATTTTAATTTTAGGCACCGGTGTTGCCGGGAGCCCGCGGTAGTCCACGGGCGGCCTGTCGTGCATTGGGGGGCAACGTGTATCCCACGCTACGGTATTCGTTAATTAATTAAAAAAAAAAACTGATAGTGTCTACATTTCTACAAGCTTTACGTAGATACATCAAATTTAAACAAAAAATGTATAAGCTTATTTATTTTTATAAGTTGGGTGTGAAGCCCAAAAAAATATATATAGGAATTTTTTACTTTTTTGTTAATATCAAAAATTAATTAAATATATTTGAAAATTCACCATTTACAAGGAAAGTTTGTCTTTTTCTTTTTCATAAATTTTTCCCTTTTAATTTTCTTACATTTGAAAAACACCTCGCCGATTAATTTTGCTCGTAGAAATTTTTTGATATATATATATATATATATATATATATATATATATATATATATATATATATATATATATATATATATATATATATATATATATATATATATATATATATATATATATATATATGACCTTATTAGTTTCATGGATCAGTGAATTTAGTTTTTTTTTTCATATCTTGTTAGTATATGATACTAGCAATTAATTAAGATGTTGATAATGAAGATACGAAATTTCAAAATATTAAAAATTAATAAAGTATTGCAAAAAATCAAAGTCTTTTCTGTAAAAATCTTAAGACAAATTTAAAGTATGAGGAGCGCTTATTCAGAAAACTCTAGTTTTGTCATTCAAGATGCAGCCCAAAGTTTTCATTGGGACAATTCACAATGTACACTCCATCATTTCATTCTGTATTTTAAGACTACTGATTCAAAATTAGATCATCTTAGTTTTTTCTTTTTAAAGTCCCGATTTAAAACAAACAATTAAGTGGATACATTTTTACATTCCTTAATACCACACATTAAGGAAACGTTTCCTCATATTAGAAAAATTCATTATTTCACCGATGGCTGCTGTCACACAGTATAAAAATAAATACAACTTTTTTTGCTTTGTAATTATATGACACTCTATGGGTTGCAATGTGAATGTCATTTTTATGCCACCAGTCATGGAAAAAGTGAATGTGATTGGATAGGTGCAACAAGAAAAAGAACTGCCACAAAAGCAAGCTTACAAAGATAATATTTGATGATCAAATTCTTTCAGCAGAGGAATTGTTTCAATTTTGTGTTAAGCAACTGAAAAATTTTCATTACTTTTATACTTCAGCTCAGCAAATTAAAGGTATTGCAAGTAAATTGAAGCCGCTCTTAGAATATGCCATGACTTTACTTGGAACACATCTTTCATAGAGTTGTGCCTGTGAGTGAAATAGAAGTATTGGCTTAACAAGCCCTAATTGAATAAAACATTGCAAAAAAGTTCAAAGTTCGCAGGCACTATGAAATATCTGCTAATACTCTTGAGCTTAATGTAAATAACTATATAATATGCTTGTATGAAAAGAAGACATATATTGGTATAATAAATTCGTATGATTCGGAATTTGCTGATTTTGATATAACATTTATGAGACCAGCAGTTCCTGCTACATAATATACCTTTAGCTCGGAACAATATAATATATATATATATATATATATATATATATATATATATATATATATATATTATATATATATATATATATATTATATTATATATATATATATATATACATATATATGGTCATGTTTAAATTTGTATTTATCTTTTAAAACTATTAATGGTAGTGGCTGGTCCAATTCTAGTGCGGAAAATGTAAAAAAAAAAAAAATATATATATATATATATACATATATATCTAAAAACCAGAATAGCTAGATATAATAAAGGAATCACATTTTTGAATAACGATAAAATTAGAAAATGTAAAAAAATAAATAAAAATAAATTATTGTTAATAATTATAGTAATATGATTAAAAGGCCTATTTAGAGACCTTTTATTGGTTTCTCGTTAAAATAAATAGACTTTCTATAAAATTTTGCTTTTTTTTTCACTAAAGAATACCCGGGTATACCTGCCCCAATGGCAGGAGTCGGTCTCTGGCCTTCCAAACCGCGGCAGACTGGTTCCCCTGGGAGGGCCCCCGGAACCCCTGCCCTTGGTTTGGGTGTCGTGGGGGTTCCTCCGCCCCTCTACGGGTATGGAAAACGTCCCCCTGTGCGTTCCCGTCGGCTCGAGCCCCTAGTGTGCCGTATAAAGCATTTTCCATGTGAAATTTTACCAGGATTCCAAAAATGTATTCCATTTCGCTGTAGCTATTGTAGTTTTTAAAATATATATATATATATATATATTTTTTTTTTTTTTTGTTGACATTTTCCGCACTAAAATTGGACCAGCATTCCACCAATGTATTCCGTTTTACTGTAGCATTAATAGTTTTTAAGATACATGATATACTAAACGTTGCCTATATATATATATATATATATATATATATATATATAGTATATATATATATATATATATATATATATATATATATATATATATATATATATATATATATATATATATATATATATTTGAGTTTATTTTACCAAAAACAAATATTCTTATTTTTGCTAAAAGCGTTGGAAAGGGCTTACTTACGCATTTTTTTATTACAATTAAAAAAATTTATTTCAATGTCCAAGACCCACAACTGGGGCCCCAAATTTGACCCACGGGTTAAAGCTTTTCCAGTAATTAAAAATAGTAAATTAGTTATTCCATCAAAAAGTTAATGAACACATTTTAATTATATATACTTTTATAGTATTTAGATAAAGGGGAACCGAGCAATGTAACCCCAAAGGTAGGGACCGGGCCGCTGGCCGGTCGAAAGCAAATTTTTGAGTTCGACATCTTTAGAACTATTGGTCATAGAGATCTGTGGTTTTTGTAAGGAACAAAATAGTTCTCCATGTATGCCAATTTTCATCAGGATCTATGACTATTGGGTGTATAATTGTATTTTCATTAGGTGATCTCAGATGGAATTACTGATATATATATATAGAGTATATATATATATATATATATATATATATATATATATATATATATATATATATATATATATATATATATATATATATATATATATATATATATATAAAACCTTAGCTATATTCGTTTCTTCTCCAAAAATTGTTTAATAAATAAAAGAAATACATTTTCGGAAAAAATTTTGAATCGTTGATAATAATCGAAAAAACTCGATTATCGTAAAAATAAAGGTATCGATAATCGATATTTTTGTGCACCGGGTGCGGTGCGGTGCGGTGGGCATCAAAATTTCAGCTGACCTGGTGCGGTGAGATGCGGAATAAAAATAAAAGTGCGGTGCACGAGAAAAATTAACGGTGCGGTGTCTGGTGCTGGCCTTTGAATCGCACGGCACCGCACCAGTTTCCCGACAAATTTCTAAAAATGAAAAAGAAAATTGAGTTGATATATATATATATATATATATATATATATATATATATATATATATATATATATATATATATATATATATATATATATATATATATATATATATATATATGCCCCTTCAGCATGTGTATTGGGTACAGATTGATTCATCAGAGCGAATAAGAGTAGGAAAGGCAGGTTTACAAAAGTAATATTTTGGAACAAGAAAATTAACGATTTAGGATCACTTACGTTTTGTGCAAACACGCTTAGCACGTTTGATATTCATGTTTCGAGGTTTATCAGAATTAACAAGTGATAGATAAACATATAGTTTTCCATTTACGATGATCATCTTCTCCATCATTAATGGTACAATAGCAAATGTTACCGAACCATAAATTTAGAGGAGAGAAAGTGCTCAATATCGTCTCTCTCATCATTTTTATTCCTTGACTGTCATTGTCTGAGGACATTAATACTCTCTTCAGAGTTATAACGAGAGGTTGACAATCAAGTGTTTGCTGATTATCATAATGATATCTTCAAATGATTGGATCACAATGATACAATTGGTTAGAATAGAATTGTCATGTGATGGGAAGACATTTATTTTATCAGAGCGGCTGTACTGGCAGAGAGATTCATTAAGTTCTTTCAACCTTAACATAATTTGCGGAGTAACGTCACGTATTACTGAAAGTGAGCGAACTTTAATTCTGGCATGTATTTTCTTTAGTTCTTACTGTGCCATGGTCGAATGATTAAAGTGTGCCTCAATTGACATATATTTTGAGAGAACTTTGCTGACTGTTGTTTGAGATGTCACACGGAGTTTATGTTGTTCACTCAAAAAGGAAACATAATTTTCTTTATATTGGCACCAGCATCTCTCATGACACAGTGAACATCATCTTGGGATAGGTTCCATTTCGCCAACATTCCATTAAATTCATCACCGAGATATTCACCTGTATGACGTTCAGTGAGAGGCTCTAAGCACGACACAAAATTTGGCTTTTAAAATTGTCAACGGCATGACTACTCAGAGAAAACAAAGAAACTGTTGATTAGAGAAAGCTAACTTTGATGATTATTTGATAGAGGTTGAAACTTTAGTTTTAACGCTGTCATACATTTTCCTTCAAATAATATCTCTGTAGTATTTCCTTTGAGTAGTGTGTTGAAAGAGACCGATACTTTCGTTAGACGTACAAAGCCAAGAATTTCAACGTGACGAAACAGAAGATCGTCCATTACTATCATTTCTGTAAATTTACTATATCCATCATATGTGATTTTTCGTTTCAGTGTCCCATATATTTGTATTTCTATATTAGTTTCAAGAGTAATCTGCTTCATTCTTAATTGGAGATCCTTTACTCTTTTACTCATTTTCCTTTCTACTTTTTTTTTTTTTGAGTTTGCTACTTAGATAGTTCTTAACCCAGATATCATTCTTCCTTTCCGAGAATAATTACGATTGCAAACTGTACGGTTTGCGATGTCATGGGAAACAATATCGAAGTAATCCCAAACCACACCGGATAAGGATGATATTGCGGAATTACTTCAACAGTAATATATATATATATATATATATATATATATATATATATATATAAAAAAATTTATATATATATATATATATATATATATATATATATATATATATATATATATATATATATATATACATATACAAAGGTGGGCACCGTTAATGAGAAAGTTAACGTCGTTAATAAGACCCAACTCGCTCTGCATTAATCACTTCTCATCGTAAATGAGACAAGCTGAGCTAAATAATTGTTCACTTTCAACATTCCAACAACATAATTATTTGAATTACTTTTTAAATTTTAAAACAAAATCAGCTTTTCATTACAAGTGAATATGACATAAAAACAAAAAAAACTATTTTATTGAAGTATGTAACTAGAAATATATATATATATATATATATATGTTATATATATATATATATATATATATATATATATATATATATATATATATATATATATATATATATATATATATATAGTTATATATATATCCATCCTCATGACAAAAAGTGCGGATGCGGATGTCGTTGAAGTGTGGAATACGTATGCGGATGTTTCCAGAGATTTGGTTGCGGATTGCGGATGTCATATATATATATATATATATATATATATATATATATATATATATATATATATATATATATATATATATATATATATATATATATATATATATATATATAAAGTAAGGGACTTTCAAGGATGACAGAAACACTCATGCTGGAAATAGATAATAGATTTCAAACTCTGCAAAATGATGACGCATGTGCAATAGCAACTTATCTAAATCTTAGATACAAAACAAAAAATTTTTAACCACGTGCTTTACAGAGGGTTAAAATTAATTTAGGATGCCTATGTGATGAAATGCTGCTAAAGGCTGAAATATTACCAGCCAATAAAAAGCAAAAGATCACAGAAACAGACTCGCAATTACCATCTGTTAGCGATATCATTGCTGAATCCATGAACGTTCTTTTGGCTTCTAGCAGCGATGAAGAGTCTTGTTCAGAGGTGTCAAAAGACACTATCAGTGACCGAAGGATATCAAAGGAGAAAAAGCTTGGAATCGGATAAAGATCCACTGGTTTTGTGGCGTGATAATTGTAAAAGTTTTCCACATCATGCAAAGGTCGCCAGGGAATTCTTAGCATGCTCTTCAACAAGTGTAGCTAGTGAGCGTCTTTCATTGGTTCAGGTCTCATATACGACGAAAATTGAAGCAAACTATTCCCTGAAAGGGCTCGGAAGCTTTTGTTTTTAAAGTATAATTTGAGAATTATTAATTTCAAGCATTAATATATATAATTTTTCAAAATGGGTGGAGGCTTGGGAAAGAGGTTGGTAGGATGCAAAAGAGTTAGGTAAAAGCGTACTGCACCCTGGTAACAGGTATATATATATATATATATATATATATATATATATATATATATATATATATATATATATATATATATATATATATATATATATATATATATATATATTGTAAAGTTTTAACTTTGAAGATTTACATAAATGGGAATAAAAAAAAGGCGATACAAAAAGGGGCAAGTTTGACTACAAGCTTGGGGCAGTACCAACTATCGGGATAGAGGGAGCAGTACCGGTACCAACCAGTAACTACTATACTGTCTGGTACCAACCGGACAGGTGAGAGTAGCTGTTAGGCTAAGCGACGGTACCAACCGTCTCAAAGGGAACCAACCTTCGGTACCAACCAAAGATTGGGTTTGGCAGATAGTACCAACTAAATGCCGGATGAGAGTAGCTAATTAAAGCTAGGCGACGGTACCAACCGTCTCAAAGGGAACCAACCTTCGGTACCAACCAAAGATTGGGTTTGGCAGATAGTACCAACTAAATGCCGGGATGGCCAACTCGGTACCAACCAAGTATGGCGGGAGGGAATAGCTGATTAAAGCTAGGCGACGGTACCAACCGTCTCAAAGGGAACCAACCTTCGGTACCAACCAAAGATTGGGTTGTCAACTAAGTTTGACGCCAGCTGAAAAGTTAGACCTTTCTAAGTTTGACTACAGTTGCTAGCAGAGGAAGCAGTAAGGAGATCAACTCCTTGTTCTTCCTCTTCCAATTTCTTGATCTATAAATATTCCGGAATGAAGTTTCAAAACGCTCAAGTCTTAAATAATAATGTACTACAACTAAACTAAGTTTATACAATATAAATAAAAATGATAAACTAACTTATATCAAAATTAACTGTACTTACTCAAAAATAAAGGGAAACTAAATATTTTTTAATCTCCCATTATAACTAGATAGGACTAAATAAATAAAAAAACATTGTTAACCTTATAAAAAATAAATTATACGTAATTACTTTACATAAGAATATATAAAATAAATAAATACATCAAATTAAATCAAATTTAATAAATCCTTTGGCTTATTTATTTATAATAAACTTAAAGCATTCTTAAAAGTAATTTTATCCTTAACAAAATAAATCAATATGGCTACAGTTATGTACTCAAGAAATGCCAACCGAAATAAATAACAATAATGAGAATATTAAAGTTATTTATGGAAGAAACTAATGTCGTAAATGTTATTTCATAACACATTTAACTATAAATAAATTATTTGGATAACTAGGAATATAAAAAAAAAACATAAATCTATTAACTAACTCTTAAATTTACGACGAATCAAACTTAGAATGGAAGCTTTAGTCACAACATTTAATAGGTCTTTCAAAATATATCAGTGAGGAGCTCAAAAAAGTTAAAACGGCAAATCTAAACGATATTAAATAATTTAACAAATAAATCATAATTTTACTTTATAAAGTATTAAATAATAAATATAAAAATGATACCGATTTAATAAAATAAACTTAATAAAGCTTATAAAAAAACAATAAAATGGTAATTAAATTACTTTAGTTGTCCATAAATATTTTAGTTTGCATTAGAGAAAACCGATATAAAAGATATAACTTTTATAAATGGAATGGCAATTTTCAAGCCTTCCACAAATCATAACTTTTCTTTTACGACGATTTATAAAATGAAATATACATCAAAAAATAGAGGAAAATAAACTACATTATATAAAAATAATATCTGCTAATACCTTTTCCAACCGCCTTTTGTCGGTAAATGAGTCTTTTATCATAAAACACGTGAACGGATTCCTTTTTAAAAGGTAAACTAATCTATTTTATTTTATTTAAGATTTTATATAATAATTAAAAATTTTACATTACTCCCTACATTAATAAATAAAGAAAATGAAAAGATTAGTCAATTAAATTTTTATTTTGAAAAATAAATATTAAATTAAAATTGTCAATACATACTTTTTTTTTTTTTTACTTTTTAACAAACAGTCTCAATCCTTTACCTTTAAATTTTCTACCTCCTTACATATTCCGTCTGTAGTCTTGGGGTCATATCTTATCGACTCCCAAGAGGAAGTTGAGAGAGAAGTAGAGGGTGGTACAGGAGGAGTTGGGTGAGAGGAGGAAGAAGAAGAAGATATAGATGAGGAAGATGAAGAAGCAGATCTTTTCCTTTTTATTTTAGCCGGTTTTTCTTCACTTATAAGGGATATTGGGCGAGGAATTTCTTCTCCAAGAATTTCAGCAAGCATTTTTTCTATGTTTTCGTCTTTAGATTGTTCTTTTCTTTTAGATGAATCTTTCATTTCTTTCTTGGTTTCTTTTTCTTTAGGTAAGTCATTTCTTTCTTTCCTTGATTCTCTTTCTTTAGGTAAAGTATTTCTTTCTTTTTCTGATTCCTTTTCTTTAGGTATGTTGTGAGTTCTTAATGATAATGGTTTTCTATTATCAGTTTCGTTTCTTCTCTTTTTCAAAAGACGCAAGAGTTTTAGTAGACTTGGTTTGGACATTTTTCCCTTGCAATTTTCCTTTAGGTTTAGTAACTGTCTTTAAAATTCTCATTTTACTCCCCTTATTTACACAAATTAACCGCCACCACTTCATTTCTTTAAGTTGTAAGCTACGCTGTTTAACATTTTCTTTCTTCATTATATTGACCAGTTGGTGCGTATCCGTTTCAATTACGAAGGAGAAGAAAAATTGAGTCGTCTTAAAGAATTTGTAAAGTTTCATTAGTACTTCGCTTATCTTCATGCAAAACTCGTCTCTAACCTTCATGTTGACAAATGAAATTTGTGTTTCTTTTTCAGAAAAAAAAGAAGAATCAACAATTTTGTTAGTAAGTTTTGTAATTTTTATTTCCTTTCTTCAATTCTAAATTTACGAACCAGAAACTTTCGTTTTCAATATTTCTTAAGAACAATCTTAAAAATGAATCGATCGGCATTAATTGGTTCTCCATTTTAATTTTTAGTGATAATAATGAAATTTTTAATTCCTGAAAAGATACAAAAATATAGATAATTAGTAATGGCAACACTACTTTCTTAAATTTCAACTTATCAAACATTAAATATCTTTATTAAAACCAATAACATCTTCATCAAAACTATAATATCTTTATCAAAACTATTAATATCTTTATCAAAACCATGTCCCGAAGTAGGATGCATAAAGAGCTCATTTATAATCCTAGTTCTATTTCAGCGGCCTTACAATGGCATTTCCTAAGAAAACTATTTTGAACTTAATCGGTAAGGAAGTTTTTGACATATCACCATGTCAACCGCAAGACATAACCAAAAAGGCAGCACTTTTTGGCTCCTATTACTCACTTTGTTGCAACATAAACATCAATTCTATCATCAAACATCAATTATATCATCTACTATTTAAATCTTTACTTTAATTCTACCATTACTTAGACTAATCTTTCCTTACTAATTATCTATTCTACAGGGAATCTAAAACATTCTAAGGATCATGAAAACAACTATTATGCTAATAATAGTTAATGCTTTATACTCTATTGGCCGTTTTTGAACTCTATCTATATCTGGAACTTTTCCTCTTGATCTTAAATTATATCTATTATTTTCATTTTCACTATTATCATTAATATTATCACTATTATCATTATCATTATCATTATTATCATTATCACCATTATTATTATTACGATGACCATATGGAATAAAATCAATTTCTGAATCTGAGTCAGAATCTGTCTATATTCTCATGTTCGATAGGATTATTGGCAAACTCATCATCGTTGTAGGGGTTTGGGTCATAATTTAAATATGGAACATTATATTCCTTAATTCTATTTACATGGACACTTTCATTTCTCTTTGTGTTATCATAAATAGGTTTTATAATATAGTTTACCGGTGAAATTTTATCAATTATACGATAAGGTCCCATCCATCTAAATTTTAGTTTACTTCCCTTACCAACTCTATAATTGTTTCTTAGCATAGCTAAATCTCCTATTTCAAAATCTTTGTAATTTTGGGATTTATAGTACCTTTTTTGTTAGATTGGGATTCCTTATGATTTAAAAGAGTTCTCTTGTAAGCATTATTCATTTTAGTAATTAGATTATGATTATAGTTGCTATTTTCATAATCGTATATTTTAGCTGTATTTATTATGTCTGAAAGGGGTAAAGTGGCATCTCGCCCAAAAAAGAGAAAAAAACGGAATTTCTTGAATTCCAGAATGCAGGGATGTGTTAAGAGCAAGGGTAACAAAAGATTGATAATTTTCCCAATGATATAAAGAATTATTTTCTAAAGCTGAAGCTAAAGCATTCTTAATACTCCTATTGCTTCTTTCAATGTATGGATTAGATTGGGCGTGGAAGGTAGTTGTGTAGTGGAGTTTACATTTATAAAGTTCACAAGTATCCTTGAAGAGTTTGGAGTGAAATTGTGTACCGTTATCAACAGTAATGTGGAGATGTGCTGAAAATCTTGTAATATAATAAATAAGACAATTTGCTATTTCTTTAGTTATATTAGGGATAGGATAGGTTTGAAGCAAACGGGAGAAATGGGCAATGATGGAGAATATATATTTATTTCCATCATTTGTAGTGGCTAAAGGACCCATAATGTCAATTCCTAACCAAGTTCCTGGGGAAGTGGTGGATTTATAAGTTTGAAGAGGGGCTTTAATATTTTTATAAGGCGATATTTTTTGACAAATAAGGCAACTTCTAACATATTCTTTTATGTCCTGTGACATGTTAGGCCAGTAAAATAGATTTTCAGCTCTATTCGATGTTTTTATGAAACCAGAATGAAAATTTAGATATGAATCGTGTGCTATGTATAAGGCAGCGGGTATTAAAGAGTGGGGAATTATGACAGCTTCATTATAGGGTCTATAATATTTATTTCTTTGTATGTAATATAAACAATTATTTATCATAGCAAATTTGGTCAAATCTATATCTCTAGGAACTCTTTCTATGTTATTTTTCTCGAAATAGTTTATTACCCTTCTCCAAAGTGGGTTATTAAGTTGTTCTTTTCTTATATTCTCTGAGCTTAATATTTGTGAATGGTCTAAAGGGGTAATTACATTATTAATAACTTCGACACTTCTACTAATTGCATCAGGAATTACATGCTCTTTTCCGGCCTTGAACTTTATATCGAAATTAAACTCTGAAAGTAGGAAAGCCCATCTAGCTATTCTTGGTGTAACAGGTTTAAATTTAAATAAGTATCTAAGGGCTTGATGGTCTACGACAGCAGTAAATTTGTGACCGTAAAGATAATAATCAAAATGTTTTATAGACTTAACTAAGGCTAAAGCTTCTCGCTCCTGGTGCTGTAGTTTTGTTCCGGAGGGGAAAGTTTTCTAGAAAATATGATTGGTCTGCCTTATTCCTTCAATTTTCTGAGTTAACATCAACCAAGATAACCCTAAGCACCAGTGAAGCTTGAAAGTGTATTCGGTTAGCACTGATACAAATGATAAAGGAGTAGTTCTTAATTTGTTGAAATGATTATTTTCAGTTCAACCAGTTATTTTGGAAAACTTTATTAATCATTGCAATCAGCTACCAAAAAGTTATATGAAGGTTCAGCAATGATGTTAGTCTAAAACTTCTTAATAAGCATATCAGAGAGGTCTGAATCACTATTCAATAATAATTCATTGTTCTTTTTATA
The DNA here is from genome assembly GCA_015478945.1 of Trachelipus rathkii. Lineage (NCBI taxonomy): Eukaryota > Metazoa > Arthropoda > Malacostraca > Isopoda > Trachelipodidae > Trachelipus > Trachelipus rathkii. The sequence continues at coordinate 24,558 of JABUQX010061532.1, forward strand.
CTATGTCTGTAAGACACTAATTTATGAATCAAATTTTTTTGTAGCAAATGAACTGTGAATTTTACATGAGATTACAGTGTTTCTTTCAGATGTCTGATGTGAGCAACAACAGAGCTGGTAAAAATTAAAAATATTCATATATATATATATATATATATATGTGTATAGTGTATATATATATATATAGAGTAAAGATAGTATATATATATATATATATATATATATACAGAACTTTCGTATCATTGTCATATCCAGAATATAAGTGAATGGAGCTCCTACTAAACCGTAACACATTCTAACACGTTGGTAATGTTATTGGTTAGTCGGTCCCATGAAACTATTATGTTTATCTTCATTTCATTTTCTATTTATTGAAGCCTTCAAGGTTGTCAAGAACGGTAAAGTACTTAGATCCATTAAAGGATGTTATGATCTATCTTATTCTGGCGCTAGCCATGACTCTCGTTTTAAGCTTACTGCATTTAATGAACGAGCATCGAACACAAATCTATTTGTACCATCAGATTTCTTTATATATAACTGGACTACACCATGGGCTATTTGATTTTTCTATTAATCCTAGCTCTAACATCTTATTAATGTGTTCTTGCATGATTCCTTTAGTTACTTGAGGTAATCTATATTGTGGTGTATGTATAGGTTTCCGGTATCTATTTTATGTTTTATCAGCTTGCATAGACCTATGTCGTCTGAAGTTTGAGCAAATGCCTCCTTGTGTTTATTTAATATCTCCATAACCTTTAGCTGTTCACTTGTTTGTAAATTATCTAAATTTATATCTGCTAAGTAAAAAGTTTTTTCTTTACTTATCAAGTCTGGTACATTAATTTCATGCTCTTCTACTGGATATATATCACCAATCAATTCCTTTTTATTTAATATAACGTGATCTAAATAATTCGCTACTGTAAATGGTGTTTGTAACTCATCATTAACACAAGCTAAAGTATTTCCTATCTTTATTCCTTCTAGTCTGCAATTGGGTCTAATGATTGCTTTTTATTTTTCCAAAATTGCTTACTTTTACCATACTGTTTACCGGTATGCATCTGTGGTGTAGTACACCTTTTTTCTCCATTATTACTTTATCAAAGGGGTTTTGTTTTGAAACATTATAACAATGGGAATATTGATTATTTAGATAAAATGATAGGGGTTTTTATGTTTATTTATATAAATAAATTTTTATTAAATCGAATGAGACCTTTCCTAGCCTTTTTAGTACATCTCTTCCTATTAATATGTCACCAGGAAATTGTGTTGTAATATGTATTTCATGTATTAATTTAACTTTACCAATTTTTAAATAAAAAGGAACCTTTCCTATTACCTTTAAATTTTCTCCAGACACGCTCGTAACTTTTATATTAGACCTTTTAATATGTTTACAATTAGGATCCATTTCAAATAAGATCCAGAATTGAAAAAAGCTAGATGTTTGATGGAGTTAATATCGATTTCTATAATAGGATTGTCAGCGTTGTCTGAAATGGATCGGTTTATTAGTTTTTTGGATAATTAGGGGGATTTGTGTGTCTGGTGTAATTTTGGACAATTAATTCTTATATGACCTTGCTTATTACAGTGATAACATACTATTGGTGTATAAGGATGTCTATTATTTGGTGCATGCTGATTATTGGGAAATCTATTAACTTGTGTATGCTGATTATTGGGAAATCTATTAACTTGTGTATGCTGATTATTTACATTATTTATCATTCGTTTATTGGGGACTATTTTCTCGGCCTGTAATGCTCCTTGTACACAACTATTATATGAACTAAATTCTTGTATTCCTATTAGCTTTTTAATTTCATAGTTTAGTCCGTTAATGAAAATTGATATTAGGAACTGATCTCTTCTTTCGGTGTCATTAAATTCAGTGAGAATGTCCATCACATTCTCACTTATCTCATCAATCTTATTAGCATACTCCCTAACATTTAAGTATCCTTGTTTAATATTAGTAAACTGATTATATGCTTCCTGCTTTGAAATTATATTTTTAAACCTTTTTTCTAAGAAGGAAACTAATTCACTAAAGCTTAAGTCATCAATTTCTGGATTTGAATTTAAATACGTCTGAGCAAAATCAATACATAAACATTTAAGTAAATTGACCTTATTATCGTCATTCCAATTTTCTAAGTTTGACCTCGTATTAAACTGATTAATAAAGCTTTTGAAGCTTGTCTTACCATTGAATGGTTTGATTTTACCTAGTATATTAGAAAACTGTAAATTACTGTTATTTTCTTCGGTTGTCATTATTACTATTAAAGAAATGCTAAATAAAAAAAATTACCTGCCACCTGTTTAAAGATACCAAATTACTTTAAGATTAACTACTATTGTAAATATGTCAACACCGCTGCTAACCAATGTAAAGTTTTAACTTTGAAGATACGACAAAAGGTGGCAGGATAAAAGAGACAACTTTAATAATAAATAAATTTAATACAAAAATGGTAGCGTAATACAACTTCGGAGTAAGCGTTCATAGGTTCAATATTTACATAAATGGGAATAAAAAAAACGATACATAAAAAGGGGCAAGTTTGACTACAAACTTGGGGCAGTACCAACTACCGGGATAAAGGGAGCAGTACCGGTACCAACCAGTAACTACTATACTGTCTGGTACCAACCGGACAGGTGGGAGTAGCTGTTAGGCTAAGCGACGGTACCAACCGTCTCAAAGGGAACCAACCTTCGGTACCAACCAAAGATTGGGTTTGGCAGATAGTACCAACTAAATGCCGGATGAGAATAGCTAATTAAAGCTAGGCGACGGTACCAACCGTCTCAAAGGGAACCAACCTTCGGTACCAACCAAAGATTGGGTTTGGCAGATAGTACCAACTAAATGCGGGATGGCCAACCGGTACCAAACTAAGTATGGCGGAGGAATAGCTAGATTAAAGTTGTATGACAAAAAACAACCGTCTCAAAGGGAACCAACCTTCGGTACCAACCAAAGATTGGGTTGTCAACTAAGTTTGACGCCAGCTGAAAAGTTAGACCTTTCTAAAGTAGTCAGACTACAGTTGCTAGCAGAGGAAGCAGTAAGGAGATCAACTCCTAGTTCTTCCTGTTGAGTAGATTTTCGGTGCCTAAGATATTCCGAAATGAAGTTTCAACGCTCAAGTCTTAAATAATAATGTACTACAACTAAACTAAGTTTATACAATATAAATAAAAATGATAAACTAACTTATATCAAAATTAACTGTACTTACTCAAAAATAAAGGGTAACTAAATAATCTTTAATCTCCCATTATAACTAGATAGGACTAAATAAATAAAAAAACATTGTTAACCTTATAAAAAATAAATTATACGTAATTACTTTACATAAGAATATATAAAATAAATAAATACATCAAATTATATCAAATTTAATAAATCCTTTGGCTTATTTATTTATAATAAACTTAAAGCATTCTTAAAAGTAATTTTATCCTTAACAAAATAAATCAATATGGCTACAGTTATGTACTCTAGAAATGCCAACCGAAATAAATAACAATAATGAGAATATTAAAGTTATTTATGGAAGAAACTAATGTTATTCGTAAATGTTAATTAATAGCACATTTAACTATAAATAAATTATTTGGATAACTAGGAATATAAAAAAAAACATAAATCTATTAACTAACTCTTAAAATTACGACGAATCAAATTTAGAATGGAAGCTTTAGTCACAACATTTAATAGGTCTTTCAAAATATTTCAGTGAGGAGCTCAAAAAGTTAAAACGGCAAATCTAAACGATATTAAATAATTTAACAAATAAATAATAATTTTACTTTATAAAGTTTTAAATAATAAATATAAAAATGATACCGATTTAATAAAATAAACTTAATAAAGCTTATAAAAAGACAATAAAATGGTAATTTAATTACTTTAGTTGTCCATAAATATTTTAGTTTGCATCAGAGAAAACCGATATAAAAGATATAACTTTTATAAATGGAATGGCAATTTTCAAGCCTTCCACAAATCATAACTTTTCTTTTACGACGATTTATGAAATGAAATATATATCAAAAAATAGAGAAAAATAAACTACATTATATAAAAATAATGTCTTTCTGAGATAATATCTGCTAATACCTTTTCCAACCGCCTTTTGTCGGTAAATGAGTCTTTTATCATAAAACACGTGAACGGATTCCTTTTTAAAAGGTAAACTAATCTATTTTATTTTATTTAAGATTTTATATAATAATTAAAATATAATATATATATATATATATATATATATATATATATATATATATATATATATATATATATATATATATATATATATATATATATATATATATATATATATATATATAACGGTGATTTCCAGTTTATCGGATGCTGAAATAAAACTCGGCATTGAAGCTTATGGTGAAAAATTTATTGTCGAAAGAACACTGTATGGCATTTACTTTTTAAAGATTATCACATTTAAATGTTGGCCGCGACTACGGTTTAAATGGTCCATCCTGAAAGACTAATCGTGGACGACGCGTTCGAGCATAGTGACCGGTATGTCACGAATAACGCGAGCAATGTTGGCTTCTAAAGCGTCGATGGAGGCTTGCTTATCCCTGAAGACCAGTGACTTCACGTAACCCCAAAGAAAATAATCCAATGGTGTGATATCGCATGATATAGGAGGCCAATTCACTGGTCCAAAACGTGAAATCAATTTCTCACCAAAATGATTTCTCAATAGGTCCAGTTTGTTTCTATTATATCTAGTTCACTAATTCTAGTCTACGGAGGCCACTTAGGCCTCATTTGTGGCAGCAAATATCCCGTTATCATGCCTTACATTCTGTCCGGCCTCATTTTTGAAGAAATATGGTCCGATGATTCCCATAGACTACACCAAACTGTGCATTTCTTTGGCTGTAACGGTAGCTCTTTAAACTCCTCAGGTTGCTGATCAGCCCAAATACGGCAGTTCTGTTGTTAACATACCCTTTGAGTCAGAAATGGGCCTCATCGCTGAACAAAATCTCTTCGCGATAAAAGGGATTTTCATTGAGTTGCCCATTCATTGAAAACACGCCGCAAACCTAAGTCGGGCGGCTTTAATTCCCTGATTTGCCAAACAATACTGGAAAAGAAAACGGGATGGTTAGACACGTGTCACGCGTTGTTTGTCAAATACAACTTATTGTAAACAAACCCACAAATGAATCACCCAATATATATATATATATATATATATATATATATATATATATATATATATATATATATATATATATATATATATATATATATATATATATATATATATGAAGTACCTATAGCTAAAACACTAAAAATTAACTATCCACATCCAAGTAATCCACGGATAATAGTGAAAATCACTAGCATCCTCGGATAGTGAAAATCACTATCCGCTATACTCTTTAATATATATATATATATATATATATATATATATATATATATATATATATATATATATATATATATATATATATATATATATATATATATATATGAAGTTTATGCACGAAAAACGCGAAAGCGTTTAATGATAAATGCGAAAACGGTTAAAGACCCAATCTGAACTGAACGAAGTACAAATTTG
>JABUQX010061533.1:0-17500 GCA_015478945.1 Trachelipus rathkii
GGATTTAAAGTTATTACCTTATATTATATATAGCTACTCTCATTTGCTTTCATACGCTATATTACATAATACAACTTCCAAAATACAATATCTATATATACGATATATATATATATATATTATATATTTTATTTTTTATATATATTATGTATATGACCTATTATATATTTATTCATAACAACATTCCCACGGTAAAACAGTTATAAACAGGCTAGATTAAACAAATACTGTTTTTTTGGACCAGTTAAAATCTAACATGAACACTTATTTAGATCACATTGATTACAAAATAAAACATAATGCTAAACAAAAACGTAGTCAAACTCACAATACGCTTTTGGCATAATTACGTTTTTGTTTTGGACCATAAACAAATTATCACATAATAGGTCGTATATAATCACCATATTTAAAGTTAAGTAATTACTGTCCAATAAGGGAAATTTAGCACTTAATTTAAACGCATTCTAAAACGCACCAACTAAATATTGGAAAACCTTAATGAAAACATACTACTCACTTATTAATTCTAATTTCAAATATTTCTAAATATATTTCTCTCAACACCTCCTGTCTTTCCCTACATTATACCTAAAACGAACAATGATTTCCAATAATGAAGCGAATTTAAAACATATTCTCCCGCTCAGTTATCTTAGGTATAATCGATATATCCTTATTCCATCGCATACTATCATTGGCCTCTTATACATCATCGATCTTTTTTTTTGTGGTCAGCCTTTTTACGTAATTCTTCAGTTTAGCCTATTATTATATATTTATATATATATTATATTATATTATAGTATATTATATGGGTAAGAATAGGTATGATATACAATATAGTATTATAATATAACTATATATATATATATATAATATATTATTATATAACTAAAGAATATCCCTAAGGTAACCATTAGAGAGTACTGAACAGGAGTTTGAAGGGTTCGGTCGCCTTCCCGTGGTAATCTGCACAGGGTAGGACCTATTGTGCCCCCCTCCGGGGAGGGCCTTCCGGAACCCCGCCCTTTGGTATTTAGGTGTCGCGGGGGCTCCTCCGCCCCTCCCTACGGGGTATGGAAAACGTCCCCCCCCCTCTGTCTCCCGCGTCGCTACGAGACGCCCATAATTTGGCCGGTGTTACTTACCCGTTTACAAATTATATATTACCTATTTACTATATTTAGAGACTTATATTAGTGAGACCATATCATATATAAGTATATAATATACTTATTATTAGGGTAGGTTCTATATTATATATATATTATATATTACCATATTACTATATATATTATATATATATATATATACTATATATAGACAACCTAAACTAAAGAACAAAGTACTAAACTGTGAAATCTTTATTTTAATGTTCCTGTACTCAGAGATTATCCAGTAACTATTTTTTTTGTTAAACGGTACAATAAAAAAATGTCAAATAAATAGACAAATAAATTTACTTTAATTTCTTCTTTGTCTTCAATGGCGTCGGGGAGTAAGACTAGAGAGGCACATTTCTAACAATTTAATTAACAACTTATAACAATTTAATAACAGCTTATAATTGAACACTTTTATTACACTTATTTTTTTTATACTTTTTATTTATTTAGGAATCATTTCTATTTTATTTATGTAAATACGCTAATATAATTTTCTCACTCACTCATTTTTCTTATCAAAACTGTCTTTCAAAGACAAACACCAACAACACCCTACTCAAAAGAAGTTCCAACATTAGCACCTGCTTTAAATTATAATAATTCTTCAGTTGGTTTCTTTATTTGGTCAGTCTATAAAATTTTCTTACCGCAGGCGTAAATAGGAAAATTACTCCAAATAGCTTACTAGCTTTCTTTTTGAAAATTATAACTTCAAAATATAATTTTCCTATAATTTTTAGATTACTTTTTACATTTAACTGTGTTCATTTATAATAAGAAGGATTAAAATTAAAATTTAACTTTAAATTTAAAATCAATAGCTATAAACTTTGTCCTATATATATATACAATTATTATTAATATATATAATATGTAACTGTCCTTATTTATATTCTCATACTTTACTCATAATCGATATATTGAGTTATTATGGGAGTATATACATTATAATAGTGTAGATGGTAAATATAAGGATTAAGTACTTTGTATAAATATAATGTATCTATAATATTATATATATATATAACATATAGTATACCAGATATATAGTTAGTTATATATTATTATATCAGTAGATATATAATATATAATATATATAGATACATATAGATCAGTAAACATAATTAATTTTTTTTTATCTAACGTAAAAAAAATTCTTTTTTGCAAAAGTAATTAATTATTTTTTTTTAATTACTATACGTGTAGCCTACCAAAGGTAGAGGAGAAGTCAGGTGGAAGGTATTATCCTATCAGTATTAACGTGATTAATATTTCTTTCCGATAAATCCGTAAATTGAGTCTGGATACTCTAGTGGGGAAACATGAGAACTTGTTAGGTAAATATAATGGTTAATTGAATAATGAAATAAGAAAAACTTTGGTCGACTACATTTGGAAATAAAAATCGAACTTTTTAAAAAATGAAATATTTTTTTTATAAATTACGTATATATTAACAAAGTTTTATTAAACTAGTTTAGTTGAAAAACGTAAATTTTTGGCGTTTGTTCGTAAACGTAATTTACACCAAAAAAAAAAAAATAGAATTGGGCTACATTTGTATACAATTTTTTAAAAAAAATATTTTTTTTTAATAACTACGTATATATTTCCTTTTTTTTTTAACTAAACGAATCCCATAGTGTAAAATGCACGGTAGGATGGCGTACAGCATGGTAGATCAAGTCGCCGAAGGCTCGGTCCGCTGACGTCACGATTTTCGTGTATCCACGTAGGTTCCTGGGGCTATTTTAGGTGTATGTAGCGTGCCGTAGGCACGGCAATGGCACGGTCAGAGACCGTGTGCGTCCATTACATATTTTTCTGTGTACGCACGTGACGAAGTCACGTGTCTTACATTACTTATGTCATGGTCTTTCATGAGGTGTTTTGTCACAGCGCCCGGCGCTGTGTGTCTCATAACACAACCACGCGCGTGCGTGTGTGTGAATAATACCCTTATGCTCACGCTCTTTTATGAGTGCTTTTGCTGACACTCCTGTGTCTGTTGCTCTTTGTTTGTGCACCGAACCCTGTGACTGCTTTGCTCTCCACGCTCGGAGACTGCTCTGTCTGGACTTTGCTCTCCACGGTGGTCTTTGGGGAGGTCTTTACCCCCACCCCCTTTCACTTGCCCTCTCGTCTACTCTGAAGGTTTTTACCAGCACTCCCTTTCACTTGCTTTCCTGCTCTTTTGCTCTCGTGGGGTCGTTAGCGGTAAGGAGGGTTTCACGAGGTCCCGACCCCTTCTCTGGCTGCTCTTGTGCTCTGTTGGAAGGTTTCACGGGCCTCCCGATCCCTCCGGAGCCTCTTTGGTTAGTGGTCATCACTTGCATTTTATACTACTAGTCATGTTTATGCACCATACGTTTGCGCATACCATCTTCTGCACTCATTTTGCATCACCCCGCAGGAACTCGCATCGAAAGCTGGCACAAAAAGTGACCGTGCATCCAGTCACCTGTCCAAGACGGGCTCGATCACTGCCCACATGACTGGGAACTTTAACGATTCAAGTTAGGGTCAGAGTAACCGATTGTGCTTCGTAAAATGAATGCCTTATATTAAGTTAGAAAGAGAAATATACATCAAGACAGTCTCTTTCAAAACTTGCTGGTGGTAACAGAACTAAATAGGTTTTTATATCGTAATGAGTGCTTTGATGATTCTCTACAGATATATCGGAGTTTTTTCAAACACTCTTTTAAGAAGGTAGGACCTCTGTGAGCCACAGTCGCCTAGGGCATCGAACTGAAGCTGAAACTTTTCCTCTACCAATCCTCATAGTAATTGAAGGCAACAAATATAAATTGTTGGTACTTTGGCTAAAACTAAGACATACATTTGTGAAGTGGAATTTTCCTTTGATTACAAAGAGCAGTAATATGACTTCTTTTTATTGGCAACTTTGGAAAACTGAAAGAAAGTTGCTCCTCAAGTCCAGGACACTGATCTGCAGTATGTTTAGTATTTGAACATTTGCTGCATAGATTTATTTCAATAACACCTTTTAATTCTCAAATCATACGTTTGATAAACATTGCAATTGTATCACATGCCCTTGGGAAGAACAAAACTTACATGATTTTGATTAAACTTTTGATTTTAGAAGTGGAAGAATCAATATAGAAGCTTCATTTCCACCAACTTCATTAGTCTGAGTTTTTGAAATCAAAGGTTTATCCTGATTACTATTATTAGATTTTAAGGACTCATTCGTTCTTTGATTTTCATTAATTTTAAATTGATAATTAGGATTATCCGAAGTATTTTATTTTTTTAATTTCGAATAGATATGGGGAGGAACCTGATTGAAATTTTGACCTTTATTATGACTTGTGACGTTTTAACAATATTTTTTGATAACTTCAATTGTAGCTGTTAAATATTTTGATTTAAATCAGGGTAATTGGTATTCAACTTGCGAGTAAATTTCCTTTACTACCACATTAGGTAATTTTGATAAAACTATGTGGCTAATACTACTAATCCTGTAGACTCCTCAAGATATTTAAGGTTATAACTCTCAAGTTCATATTATTAATGTTCTGATATCATTTAAGTAAACCTTTGTCGCATTATACGTTGGGTCAATGCAGGTTTTTAAATAAATAATTTTTTTAATGAATTTATCATGAATAAATTTTTCGTCTAAAAATTCTTTATCAAGAAGTTCAAGAACCTTATTATAATTATTGTCACTAATTAAAAAGATCTGAATCAGAGAGTATGCATATCCCTTTAATTTATTTTTTAAGTAGTGAAGATTAATGGATTCATTTAGATTTTTCTGTAAATCCAAGGAACTCTTAAATTTTGAAATGAGGTTTTATAAGCAACTTATCAGTTTCATTGCCCTCAAAGAAACCACAATCTATACCTCTAAGAAACAGATTCATTCAAATGAGAGCAAGTATTTTTTTGAGGGTTTGAACTTTGATCCCCTTTAGATTTTAGCTCACTTAATTTTGATTTAATCGAGCAGGTACTGAATCTGACTACACAACTCCTCATTATGAAACTCAGGAATGAGGGAGTCAATTTCGTTATCATTAAATATTTTTATAATATTTGTGTCCTTTTGTTTAATATCTTTTAACAAGGACTCTACTTCCTCTACAAGATCTTTTACATAAAATTGCATCTTTATCTTTAATTATTATCATCGTAAGGCCTACTCTCTATCTGACTAAGATAAATATCTACTTGTGCCTTGAGGGATGAAATGGCTTGAACTATAGACTTAGATTTTTTATTAACTCTCTTGTATCTCTGGGTCAGACATTTTCGCTGAAATTTGGCTAGAGTGACCCAAGGACAAATGAAACCTTGAAGAAAGATGAAAATGAAAGATGGCCTACCACCAGGCCAAACTATTTGATTTGAATTTTGAAAGGGTCTAGAAGACCAAAAATGAATTTAAATTTTGAAGTTGAAATTGATCTAGGCCTACAAGGTCTAAGTTTGAGCTTGAATTTTTTTAGGAAAACACTGAAAGGGAATGGTTAGGCAATGATGCATTGCTTCTCTAACTCTCATACCAAATTTTGAATTAAATACACTAGGACTAACTAAACTTAGAACAAAAACGCCAATAGGCTAGTCTCGATAGACCCATGTGGCTTCTACCGTCTCTAATATTTTCATATGTTCAAATAAACCTTAATTTTAAGTTAATTTTGTACTAATACACAAATATCATAACTGCAGAGCCTCGGAGATGGCTAGATTATAATTTGCAATATTGATAGGCACGAGTTATCAAGAACTTGCAACAAACCCGTTCGTTGAGACCAATATAGAATACACAATTGACGAAAATTTAATCTAAATCAGATTAAATTAATGAACAAAATCTTTGAAAGATATAATGACTGAAAAAATTAGTATATAAATAAAGCAATTGTGCATCTATATAAGTCTTACCTTGAGTTTGTTGTATTTTCAAAGATTTTGCTCTTTGAGAAGTTCTTGTAGCCCTAAGATAACTCAGCCTTGTGGCTTTAGTAAATTAGAACTATCATTAAACTTAGTAGGGTAAATTGATAAGTAATAAGGCAAAGAGAATAGAGATAGGTTGACAGTAAAAATATTTGAAAAGAAATGAAGAAATTAGACAATTTACCTCCATACCCTTAACATTTTTGATTTTTAATTTGAATAAACACGAGCTACGATCACGACCGTTATTGAATCAGTAATGAACCTCATTTTGTTTTTTAGTGAAAATTCTGGACAATTAGCCTATATACAATGGAGACAAAAGTACAAATTCAGCTAAAACTAATAAATAGAAGATACTGTATATGAATATATAGCTAATAGTTTTTATATAAAAAAATAATAAAAAAAAAAAAAAAAATATATATATATATATATATATATATATATATATATATATATATATATATATATATATATATATATATATATATATATATATATATATATATATATATATATTATGATATATATATATATATATTATATCATATATATATATATATATATATATATATATGTGTGGAAGTATATAATAGTTTTTATACACCCATTTTTGTTTTTTTCATTCTTCATTATAAGTTTTTGTCTATGCTGTGATGTATATAAAAATCTGCGATATAGTGGTTCTGCTATATAATTACCCAGGTTACAATAAGATTTGTTAAGTATACACATTTAACAATGTGTACTTAACAGAACATATCATAACCAAAACTAGTAGGGTCTAAAATGAGACCTAACCTGGATGGATCGACGATGCCGTAAACCTAGACCTAATCTAGATGGATTTACTTTGCCGTAAATCTAGATGGAGCTCTGGCAACCATGGCTATACTACTATAGCTGCGTTTCCAGAAGCCCGAGTGCAGCACGTGTACAAAATCAACTCGGAAACGCTTCGAATTGAAAAAAAAATTACATTAACCAATCAGAGAACAGGAAATTTGAGTACCTGGAAACGGCCGAGCTCGCCCGTCGGATCAGCTGACAATTGTAAACAATACTCTTAATCTCTTATAGTATCTATTTTATGAAATGATACGATATATTTAATATCCTTAATATAAAAATTAACTACAATATTAAAAACTTTTGGAAAGTCATTTCCGACACATGTTTTGTAAAAAGATTTGTTTGTAAACAAAGTATTCTTCCGCTCAGCGCCCGATTATTAATTCCCGAAATCGAGGATTTAACAACGGGCGCCTGACTGTGACGTTTACGTGACGTAGAAGTGCGCAAACGGGCTCTGGAAACGATGCATGTGTGCCTGTGTGCCCGCCCGGGCTGCAGTCGGGCTTCTGGAAACGCAGCTTTTGTTTACAAATTTCTTTACAAAACATGTGTCGGAAATTTCTTGCCAAAAGTTTTTTAATATTTTAGTTAACTTTTATATTAAGGATACTAATATATCGTATCATTTCATAAAATAGATACATATATGTATAAGAGTATTGTTTAAAATTGTCAGCTGATCTGACGGGCGTGCTCGGCCGTTTCCAGGTACTCAAATTTCCTGTTCTCTAATTGGTTAATGTAATTTTTTTCAATTCAAAGCGTTTCTAGTCGATTTTGCACTCGGGCTTCTGGAAACGCAGCTTATGCGATGCATATGCGCCTGTGTACCCGCCCGGGTTCAGTCGGGCTTTTGGAAACGCAGCTTATTTCTTTTACAGTCTTTCCTTGCATCTGTTTTGTAAATTTGGATAGAACGAAATTCCTGTCAGATTTTATATGTCTATGTTTTTTTTTTTTTTTTTTTTTTTTTTTAACTCCGAGAGGCTGTAACTTTTTTCTTACAGACATATAATTTTTTATTATTATTATTATTATTATTATTATTATTATTATTATTATTATTATTATTATTATTATTATTATTATTATTATTATTATTATTATTATTATTATTATTATTATTATTATTATTATTATTATTATTATTATTATTATTCTTCCTTAGCCTACTATTTTTTCAGAGTGCTGCGATTTTTATAAAAATCTAAGTAGGGGCCCTTAATGTAAACAATGAATATTATAATTTCTTAAATCCAATATAACATAAAATAACCTATTAAAGACGTTTTCCATTTTGCATTTGTGCTAACGCTCGATAAGAAATGCTAATCCAGATTTAGCCCGAATTTTGGGCATAATCGAACGTTTGTTTACATATATTTTGATCAGCTGTTGTTATGGAGCACGTAGTTTCGGAATAAATAGAAATAAAAAAAAATAACAAATGGTTTTTAATACAAATAATTGATCAACTATTGTGATGGAGTGTATCGATTTGGAAGAAATTAGATTAAAAGATAAATTCACGAATGAAACATTCATGAAATCAAACGACCTACTAGGCTACTACGCCTCAATCTTGTTTGTTTACATTTTTTCGTTAGCATTTTCCTTAAATTCGGTAAGCACGGGAAATAGCAACCTTACAGAATTTAGGAAATTCCTAACTTTTGGTTAGCATTTTCCTAAATTTGTGCTAAATTTGACTTAGCAAAAGTGCAAAATCGAAAACGGCTTTTCTCAAAGTTTTAAACTTCCTTTCCTTTCCTCTTCTAGCCTTGGTTTTGTGGATAGGAACCTCCTTGTCAACTTTCTTTTCAAACCTGTCATCAGTTTTTCCCCAGTTACCCTTTCCCTCCCCAGTCCCCCTTTAATAACTTTAGTGAGTGGGTACCTGATTATTCTGTTCCTTTCGATTTTTATACTTTTGTAAATTTATTTTTAACTTCCCATTTATTTTTCCACTTTATTGAATGGATGATTTATAATTAGAACATTAAAAATAAAATGACAGTAAGAAGCGGCATGGGCCTATCTGGACTGTCCCAGTCAAGCCAATACAACCAATTGCCAAATAACATGTTCATGAAATTCACAAAGCACCCAAGGGCTGGTCAATAACATACAAAGTATACACAAAGTCTAAAACATGCTCATGCTAATCTATAAAGCACCCTAGGGCTTGTCAATAACTTATATAGTATACACAAAGTCTACAACTAAAAAAAAAACTATAGCTAAAGTACATGCTAACCACACTACAAGCTTTAATATTTATAATAACATGCAGATTAACTTTAACAACTACTGTAACTAAAAACCTGCCAATTTGGCTTAGTCAAAATACACTACACGATACCCAAACCATCCACATACTTATCTAATCCTTTCTTAAATATTGCAGTCAAGTCTCACTTAACAATCTCCTATGGTGAACCATTCCAAAATTTAACAATCCTATTACTGAATGAACGATACGCAGGACTAGGGTTGGGATTAAAAAAAAACCGTTCGTTTTTTTAAAAAAAAAAAACACGTTTTTTTTAAAAAATGACCAAAGGCCAAAATTTTTTGTCTTTTTTTGTTTTTTTTTAAAATTACTTTTTTTTCATATATATCAAGTCTTTTTAGGGTATTTAGCATTAAAATACAGTAAATACAATATGTTAAAAGAGGTATGCAATATATAAAGTAGATTTTATTACTTAGTAAAGTTTTATTTGTGCTCTAGGGCATATAATTATTACATTTCACATGATCTGATTATTATTATTATTATTATTATTATATTATTTTTTTTTTTATTTTATATATTATATATATATATATATATATATATATATATATATATATATATATATATATATATATATATATATATATAATATATATATATATATTATTCTTCATCTCTTTTTCTCCCCAAGACTGGTGGCAAGGTGCGTAAGAAGCATCGAAAGAAAGCAGTAGAAGAATATGACAAAAGTCGAAAAGAAAGTCCAGCCTTACCCCTCCCCCCTCTGTACCATTACTTAGTAAGGACTCGTCACAGTCAGAAAATCCACCCTATAGCTTCACAGGACTGCGGCGACGGACCCTCACTATGGTAATCGTCAGTGTAAGGTCATTCCTTGGCCCAGGTGGCCACAAACATTACCCCTCAAAAACCCTGCCATTCTCTTCCTATTATGCACCTTTATTCTCACCTCTGCCAAACTCACATTTCTGTTCTTCTCAGACATTCGTTTTACTGACTCAATCCCTTTTTCTTCGATCCCCAGCCGGCGGTTTCCAACACCACTCGCCACTATACAATCCGCTTAAAAAACGCGACTACAATCATCCTTTCCACATGAACCAAAACCATCGCAACATAATTTTTCATTTATTACTCTCGTTTACCTTTTTCTCTTCAACACCACATAACCTTTTTAATATGTTCATTCATATTTTAATCAATTCTTTCTCACACGCTAGCATGCCCCTAAGATTGGCCAATCAAAACACATTGAACTTTAGATCTATATATACTTCATTATTTCCGACATAGTCCCTCACTACTATAACAAATAACACAGGTAATCAACATACCCTCATGTAAGACCTAGCACCTCTAAAGACTTAGTCCCTATACACCCACCAACGTTTTTATTGCACCAGCCACCTTCCCTGAATTCCAACATATACCTTAAATATTTAAACTCAAGACAGCTTGTTCTAGCTGCTCACCATCTACATCTCCACACTGAGGAATGTCCTCACCTGACAACCATAACCTTACTCTTATCTACGTTTACTTTTCAAACCCTCCTTTTACCCACCCTGCCAAATCTCTCTACCAATTCTCCCAAACTCTTCAAATTCGCCACACAAAACCAAATCAATCGCATATAATAGGTAGGAGCACCCTCCACTCATCTCCATCTCCATCATTCTAACACCATTTCCTGTGCACGCCCACCTTCATTTCTTTCATAACCCCATCCCATATACAAATTGATAAACCAGGAGACATAACACAACCCCTGCCCTCACTCCGCTATTAATATTAACCAAATCACTTTCAACTCCATTTATTCTTACAACGCCTCACTATCGTCATACATTCTTTTGATTCATTCAGAATCCTACCACCAAACACCAGATCAGTAACTCCTGCCATAGAGTTAGCAATGAAGGGGAGGTCATACTACTGTTGCAGATCCATAAAAATTTAAATACTCTAGAAAGAGCATCTCCCTCGATTTTTTCTATCATTTGCTTCAATGTAAAGATCTGATCCACACATCCTCCTACTACTCCTAAACGCACCTTGTTCTACACCAATCAGTCCTTCAGGTCACTGCCGCACTCTTGGACCAAAATACCAACATATTTTTTCCCTATAACACTCAATAAACGTAATTCCCCTATAATTTCTGCAGTTTCCCTTTTATCTCCTTTATCCTTATCATAAGGGTATATTACTGCTCTCCTTAAATCCTGGAACTATACTTCCAGAAAAGCTTAAAGTGCACCACAGACAAATCCAATCAATCACCATCTCGCCAAAGTTCTTGATCATTTCACCAGTAATTTCATCTTATACCTGCAGATTTACCATCTTCAACTTTCTCACGCTACCCATTTCCTCTTCTTTGCTAATAACCACATCATCCAAAAATACCTATTCCTTCTTGCAGCCATCAAACCCACAACAACACAGTCACTTATCACCTTTTCAATTTACTGCAATATTATACAGATTTTCATAGTTTCTTCCACACTCCCTCACATCCATTTCACAGTTACAAAAACACCATCCCTATTCATTATTCTGAGCAGGTTCCCCTTATTCTAATTTTTACCTTTCGCGCTTCCTTCCAGAAAGAGCTTCCTATTTCCCTGTATGTCCCCATTCATCTCCTTCCAAACTGTTCATGTTACCTCTTCCCTGTCCTCTTACGTACGCCATATTTTATGATTTCTTTTTTCCGCCTTATATAATTCCCCAAGCATCTTTCTTTGAAACTTCATCATTTGCTTTTAGTAGCAATCAACCACGCTTTTTTTTTTACTTTTAACCGCTTGCATCACCGCTTCATTCCACAATGCACTGTTACGCATTCTTACTTCCTACTTTTAGCAACAACGCACATACTTCTTTTTTTGCACTGCTAACCATTGGCTTCCAGATTTATTATTGTTCGCTTGTTCACATTCACTGATTTACTTGCGACGTTCTTACATACTTATCCTTATTACCTGTTCACTAAAACTTTCACTTCTTAATTTTAACCCTCTTCCTTCTGTATCCTCCTCTCCATCCAAGTCCCACTAACTTAATTTTACATAGAACAACATAATGATTCCGATAATCCCATTTCTAAACACTCACTGATTTAACATCTAAATAATACTTCAACATCTCCTTCTTCACCACACAAAATGCAATCATACTTTTTACATTCGAATACATTCTCTACCTACAGCCAACCTAGTATACTTTGGAATACTCTTGTGTTTAAAGAGAGTATTACTTACACACACACCTCTCCCCTCACAGAAATCCATCACCTTTCTACATTCTCATTTCTTCCTTAACAGAAAGCAGTGTTGTTATACCATCCTTTTTTGATCATATATATATATATATATATAATATATATAATATATATATATATATATATATATATATATATAATATATATATATATATATATATATATATTATATTATATATATATATACTGTAAATAATATAAAATCCGTATTAATAGTCAATCTTTAGGCCTAGAAGGGGTATTGGTAATACTGTATAATTTAAAACATCTTTAATATACATAAAAAGAGGTAATTTTAAAAAAAAACAAAAAAAAAATTTTGTTTTAAAAAAAAACCGTTTTTTTTTTGCAAAAAAAAACTGAATTAAAAAAAACGTTTTTTTCACAACCCTACGCAGGACATACAATGTGGGTAAATTTTTCTCCAATACACATAAGGATATAAGGGTATCTCCAGACAATATCTTAGACATCACCTGTTATCTACATTTAAATAAACACACATATCCACACCCCTCTTCTAGATAATATCTTACAGACATCCCAATCCCACTGGAATATCATAGGAGACCCTATATACTATAAGCCAAATGAGAGGTAATTTCATCACTGCGAGTATGCTCGCTACCCTACCTCTACTATATATATATATATATATATATATATATATATATATATATAATATATATATATATATATATATATATATATATATAATATATATATATATATATATATATATATATATATATATATATATATATATATATATATATATATATAATATATATATATCTCGCTCCCTCTATATTATATATATATATACTATATATATATATATATATATATATATATATATATATAACAGGATTAATAGGGAAGCTCTGTAGGAGGTATTAATAATATATGGTGTTGCAGTAGGCTTTGAATAGAATTAAAAGCATGTTGATAGTGAAGAGTGTGTGATAATAAATGGAGAGGAGAGTGAATGGTTTAATATTAATAACAGAGTTAGGCAGGTTTGTGTTGGGACTGTTGTCGCAATAAAACATTAAAAGACTTTCCTAGTCACCCAGAGTATTAATAATATAGTGTCTCCATGGCTATTTAATTTGTATATGGATAAGGTGAGAAATAATTTAAGGGAGTGGTGGCAGGGAAGGGGGTTATACTGATGGAGAATGTAAGTGGAGGATGCTTTGATTAATGTATGCAGAGGATTTGGTTTTGTGTGGTCAATCAGAAGAAAGTTTGATAGTATTGGTAGAAAGGTTTTGCAAGATGTGTAAATGGAGGTGTTTGAACGTAAACACAGATAAGAACATTGATGGTGCTTGGTGAGGAGAGTTTGCATTGGAAAATCTTGTTGGATTGTAGGCAAATGGAATAATTATCTTGAGTTTAAATATTTAGTCTCTATGTTGGATTAAAAGGAAACAGATGATACTGAGTGTAGTAGGAGAGTTTTGAGTGGTGGGAAGGTGGCTAGTGTAATTAAATCTTTTGTGAATGCATTTGAACGAAGTCTTGAGTACACGAGGGTTCTGCATGAGGGTATATTGTTCCTGGTATTATTGTATAGTAGATTAACTATGGTGTGGAATAAGAGGTATTGATCTAAGGTGGAATCTGTTCAGATGGAATATCTTAGGGGCATGTTAGGTGTGAGAAAAATTGATAGAATGAGGAATGAGTGTATTAGGAGCTGTTTGGGATGATGAAAGGCCTGAATAAGAGAATAAATGAGAATGTATTAAGGTGGTTTGATCATTTGGAAAGGATGGATGATAATTTGTTAGTTAAGTGGGGAAATGTAGTGGTGAGTGTATTGGGAAGTGACCAAAGAGAAAGTGGATTGAGTGAGTAAAAGAGTGTTAGAAGGAAAGGATTAGAATTCTTTCATTTAGTGCATTTTTCTATATACTCAATCATTTGACATCTGGTCCCCCAATATGAATTACCTATTTTGATCTCAAAGAAACACTTAACATTTAGATGTATGCTAGATAAAAGTTTTAGGTTTATGCCTCCTTATCTCTTCTATATCATATCAAAAAGTAAAAAATGTGTTAATTTTTTTTTTTCACATTATCTGGAAGAGGTGTGAAAATTACCAAAATTAAATATTCTCTTTTTTACTGTTCACCCAGTTTTTTATGACATTTTCATTGTAGTTTCAATAGGATGGGTTGCCTATCTTTTATTTAAAACATTTTTTTATATACCTAACAATCTTTCCTCTGGGAACATCACTGTGTGCTGACTGTTTCAAATTGGATACTGCTTGCCCAGTGGTAAAATGATTGGGTATGTAAAAAATATGCCTAAACAAAAGTTTGTAACACATAAAATCTATTTACTCTCTGATAACTTCATATTAAAAATTTAGTGCAAATTTTTCATTTAAAAAAATTTTCTACCTACTACACTACTTTGAATATTTTTGTAAAAATGTGGAGATTTTCTCGCCAACTTATCCACATTAACATATTTATAAAAATTAGTTTAATGGTAAAAATCTTAGAGCAAATTTTCAATTTAGACAATTTTTATAATAGATTTATAAAAGTTGGATTTTTTACTGTTTAATTAATAAAACAAAATTCTTAATCATAATGCCTTGTTAATTCTTGGTCTACAGTAATTTATTCCTTTTTAAAATATTGGGGAAAAAATATTAATATGACTAAATATGTTAAATTATAAATAATTTAATTCACAAAATATAGTTCAAAAATAGAAATATATCAGCTTTTTTAGATGAAAGTCTACTTATTTATAATTTGTAGATGCTTCCAGCCTGGTTAAACATACTTTCACTGAAGATACTAAGTGCTTAAAAGGATAGGAATTTTCTTGCAAGGTCTGGAAAATACAATTTTTTTTAAATTTAAGATACTTGCTACACATACTTGCAAACTAATAAAGTAGATATGTTTATATACATTTATAGTAAAGAGGTATGCAATTATATAAACTTGTTAACATACAGTACATACTTTTGATTCCATTCAGAACCTACCACTAACAACATATATCATTAACACTTGCCACAGAGCTTCCTTATTTAACCTATCCAGATGTGGCAAAATATTTTATGCTGGATTATCTTGCCTCTGATCACATGGCAGAGTAATATATATATATATACTGTATAGTATATATATATATATATATATATATATATATATATATATTTAATATATATATAATATATGATATACCAGTAAAACAACAATACAAATAATATATATATATTATATATATATATATATATAATATATATATATATATATAATATATATATATATATATATATATAAATTATTATATTTACTATTATTAATTTTTTTTTTACAGATTACAAATCAGTTTGCTTTCAAAGAAATAAATTTTCATTATTGTAAAATGCTAAATCACACAGAAAATAAAAGAAATGATAAGTTTAAAATTGTTAGGTATGTTTTAACCTTCTTTTATGTGTAAACAGCATTATTAAAACTATTATTTTTTATTAATTTTGTACCAATAGATTATTAATTTTTTTATAAAAGAGAAAGTGATTTGATCACCAAAAGTATTATAAGTATGGTACTGTAAATTATTTAGCCTAGCATATCTTTAAATATCAACATTGTGCAAACTCAATGTATTATAATTATTTAGGTCCTATCTGTCAATTGATTAGTATATATAATTCTTTATCAATTGATATAAAATATTTACTAAACTCTTAACTACTCTATAAATTTAATCCTTTCCTCTCTCTTTTGGGATCTGTTTTCAGTGTTTACTAAAACTTCTTTAAAATAATACATATATTGATTATCTTGTTATTATTAAAAGTTTAGTAACGGTTTTCTCTAGTAAATATAATGCCATTAAATTGGCTAAAAATGTCATGCAAAATTTTCATTTCTCTTTCTCTTTATATAACTTGCATGATGATTTAATGGGTTTCATCACTAGATTGAAAGGGTTAAAATGTAGTAGCTATTTAGCTTATTTTTTTTCTTTTTTTAACTATAGGTACTTTTTTTAACTTCTTTAAAATAATACATATATTGATTATCTTGCTATTATTAAAAGTTTAGTAACGGTTTTTTCTAGTAAATATAATGCCATTAAATTGGCTAAAAATGTCATGCAAAATTTTCATTTCTCTTTCTCTTTATATAACTTGCATGATAATTTAATGGGTTTCATCACTAGATTGAAAAGGTTAAAATGTAGTAGCTATATAACTTATTCTTTTTCTTTTTTTAACTATGGGTACTAAAGAGATGGTGACATAAAGATTAAATATAACATTTAAGTGAAAAATGAATAAGCTATGAAAGATGTAGCAATAGGGGATTCAGAAAGAGAAAAGAAAAAATATTGTTAAATGCTAGAAGCATTACTACAATAGTATGAAATTCTCCAAATGACTAGAGTAAAAAATAGATGTAAGATTAAAGAAAATGAAATTAAATGTGAGTACAAAGTGCATATAGAAAACTATGATATTACAAGATTACTCAGTCTTACTTATGGTCAGCTAGTAAAAAAAAAAAAAGTTGGATTTATGACGTTTGTTAGCTGTAGTTATATTTTGAGCATCCCAAACAGGTTGGCATATTGGTAGTAAAAAGAAGTTTTTATAATTTTAGACTATTATTGAGGAGTAAATAATTAAAGTGAAAAACTACTTTTGTTTCAGTAAAGTTTTTATTGTAAGTTCCATATTTTACCAACTCCGACTCCACCCTTTTCATAATTGCCGACTCCGACTCCACTCTCTTCAAAGCTACTGACTCCCCGACTCCGACTCCACAACCCTGGTCACAAGTTTAAATAAAAGACAGTGAAAATGGAAGATTCCCCAGGTATCAGCTTTGAATTTACCAACAAGATTGAAATTCATTGAATTAAATTATTTTGCCTTAAGTTATAAATATCTGTAAGGTTTATTTGAAAGCATCTCTCTGGAAAATTTGCATAAGA